>PVIY010009770.1:0-71327 GCA_004026745.1 Myrmecophaga tridactyla | reverse complement strand
CTTCAGTGCTCTTGCTTTAGGTGTAAGGTCCATAAAACCGCCTCCAATTATAAGATTTATAAGATATCTCCCTACGTTTTCCTCTAACTGTTTTATGGTCTTAGACCTAATGTTTAGATCTTTAATCCATTTTGAGTTGACTTTTGTATAGGGTGTGAGATACGGGTCCCCTTTCATTCTTTTGCATATGGATATCCAGATCTCTAGGCACCATTTATTAAAGAGACCGTTGTGTCCCAAATGAGTTGGCTTGACTGCCTTGAGACCTTGAACTTTTATAAGAGCTCAAATAATTTTAATCAACAAAAATACATTTTAGTTCAAAATACCTTTTCATCCAACCCCTAACCAGGTGTTTCACACATTATGTCATAGTGAACTGTGCCCATTACTGGATTATAATTTCTTTCTATGAGGTGCCAAGTGAAAAAGACAATTTGGAGTGTTGGCTGAGAATCTTTTGTCATTTTCCAATTTGAATTGATACCTACAAAATACTTCCTCCCCTGCATTCAAGCATTTCTAGGTTAGTTTCCTAGACTCCTTAAAGTAGGTACTATGAAATGGTTTGACTTCAACAATGGACACTTGTTCGCTTACTGCTTGAGACTGAGAAGATGTCCAAATCAAGACATCAAAGTGATGCTTTCTTCTTCCTAAGCATTGGTTGCCAGCAATTCTCGACTCTTCTGCCACATGGCAAGGCACGCGGCCATGTCTGCTGGTCTCTCTCTTCTCTTCTGGGTTTCATTGCTTTCTGCTTCTGGCTACTGTGGCTTCTCTCTCTTTCTCTCTCAATGTATTCTGTTTATAAAGTAATCCAGTAATAGGATTAATAGGATCATTCAGGATGAGTCACACCTTAACTGAAGTAGCCTCACCAAAAGATCCTACCTATAATGAGTTTATACCCACAGGAATGGATTAGATTTAAGAACATGTTTTTCTGGAGTACACACATTTTCAAACCATCAAGTCAAGTAATTTATAGTTTCATAGTGACAACTAGCATCTGTCAAATCTGGCCTGTCTTTTTGAGACCTAATGGTTCCCGCTTTCAGAACACACATACACATTTTCCCCACAAACTAAGCTTTGCTTTTTAACCATGTCTTTCCTTGTACTTTTGGTCTGCATTAGCACCATCATCTTTTTCTTCAAAAATTTAAAATGACTGATATTATATTCCAATCTGGGTTAGAGATTAGATGGTCTATTTTATGATTATCTTGTTTTCTAGGAATAGCGAAGGAGAAAAGAGGGTCTGTGTGTTGCTGTGTATTTTAACTGGGAGGCTATGAGTCTTATGGAAGGGCTGTGCTACCTGTAGCTATATTATATAAGTTTTTAAGCCTTTCTGGGACTAATGGCTCTGTTATTTCCAGAAGGTATGTATGCATATATGTATGTTATATATATATATACATATATATTTTGCCTGTGGGTGCTTCTGTGTGTATAAATACATATATATGGTGTGGAGATATGAAGATGAGGTAGGAGAAAAAAAGTGTAAGTGGTATTGAAGCATGCACCTTTCCTCTTTTCTAGGTGAGAATTTAAGGATACATAATGTTTACCAAAGGTGATTTATTGCAAGTCTAAATGATGTTCATATTTGTTCCTTTTTATGCATATACTTAACAGACTAAAAAGAAATGGTTTGTGGTTTGTTCCAGGCCTGCCCTTCAGGCAGTGAGGGAGCAGCAGCAAGACTTTGAACCTTTTTCAATTTCAGAATGAAAAAAAGTGTGCTTTTATACTTACCGTCATTTTCTTTATCTTTTACTTCCCATGGTTAGATTTAAGTTCAAATTGGAGTTGCTTAAATTTAATTATTTTGAATAAAATGGGAAAGTGCAGAGAGCTAGCCTTGCAAATAAACAGTCCACAGGAGGACATGAGTTTTCTAACTGAAGAGAGATTTGAATACAAAAGTACTCCTGGGTGTATTTTTAATTCATTTTACCATGGAAACCAAAAGATTGTATATTTCCAGGTAACTGCAAGCCATGATTACCTAAGAGTGACTGGAAAATAAATGCAATTTTGTAGGGCCTATCAGCTTACTTATAATGAAAGGTAATTGGTAAGTGATTAGCACCCATGGATTCGTTCCTCATTTCTCTTATATCAGAGCACATACACTATAGACAACAGGTTTTCCTCCCAAGAAATGACATTTATTTTGTTAAAAGAAAACACAGAGAATGTTAGTGAACATCAGCAGAATTAATCTCTGCTTCTTTATACGAAGATACCAAAATAAAGGGGGTAAGAAAGCTAGGCTGAGTAATTATGAAAATAATTATATAGGCAAGGAGGTGCTGAGAAATGTCTTAGGAAGACCTCCAACTTCTTAAAATGAGGTTATTTTTGTATATGTAGTAAAGGTTAAAGGGCAACTAGAGAATCCTTGGGAGAACTTGATTAACTGGCAGAACTTCTCCTTTAAGATGTAAAGTATATAGTATGCTTTTATTTGTTTGCTTTACAGGACTGCATATTAAAGGTTGTTCTTTTCAAAATTTTATTTATCAGAAGATAGACATTGTGAATATTTAGAAATGAATAGGAACCAGGTTTGGAGGCAATAACCAAAGGACACAACTAAACAAATATTTCTCAGTATTCCTATATAAGTCTAATGTTTGCAGTTTTATTTTGTAATATTTTTACAAATGACCTAGAACTCTCCTACATGATGAGGTATCAACTTGAGGAGTAGGCAAGAGGCAAGAAGAAGTAATAGAAAGAACAATGTCTCAGTCTTAGCTGTATGAACTTGGACATGTCAGTAGAATTATTTGAATCAAAATTTCTTTTCCTGTAAAATAAAGCATTGCTGCTTTAAAGGAGTGACAGGAGAATAAATGCATTTGATGATGTTCTATCAGTTTATTCCTGATAAAAGGTTATTGATGAGTGATTAGCACACATGCATATAGTAAAAATGAAATACATTCATATTATTTTAATATTTTTCCAAATAGTCAATAAAACCATGGGGAGAGAAAGTGCACATACATGAATGAACCTCTAATTTAATAAAATTAGACAAAATGTGTCCCAAATTATGAAGGAAATTACTGTTCATTAGTCATATCATGGATCAAGTTGGACTAAAAAAAAGCTTCCAAGGATTCAACTCACCACAAACCCAAGTTTTGTACCATCAAATAGGTATAAGCCAGGAAAAGAAAGGAAGACATTTTTATCTCTGCTACCATAATATTGACTCAGTGCCTTTAGGGTTTGTAACAAAGAACAAACTGGGACCTCACTACCTAGTTCATTCAGGAATTCAGCTATTAATTGTTAATGCTTAGTAAGTCTCAAATATGTGGGATGCTAGAGATATAAGAGTGAAAAAACTCAATATAGTTCCTGCCCTTGTGGAACTTGCATTCTAATAGACTTACTCAGCATGATTGAGAACTGCTACCATGATTATTGGGAAGACCTTGCACACGAGAGAAAAAGACTTCAGAGAAAGCAGAGAGAATCATAGAGTATTTCGAAAGGTATAATTCCTGTAGTTGTAAACCCACCTTAGTGTTTGGTAGTGTTGAGAATAGACTGAGAACCATGGCAGTTGTATTTGGAGACACTTAACTTTTTATCCATACTCATTAGAGTCAGAGCACCATGCATGGAAGTGGAGGATGCTACAATCTAGTAGCACAGAAGTGACACCAGGTAAAAATTTCTTCAAAGTGGGGAGTTATACTGGAAGCCGTTGCTAGTAACTTGCTATGCAGATGGACATTTTCTGAGAGAAGAAAGCCAACAAATAAATAGAGAGCACACTAAAGTGTATCCACCACACATGCCTGATGATGATGACCGCCAAAAATCCAGGCAGATATTCAGATATTATCTTGCTTGACATAAGCATATAGGAAACAAAAAACCTCATGCATGGACACATGACTAATATTGCAGAAACAGTGGGAAGGAGGATGGGAATGATACCAAGTAGCACCTTGTAGACAGTGGGAAAGCCTTTCCTTAAGAATGTTCTATATCTACTCTAAGATCAAAAGAGTATATCAACAAAAAGTTTGGTGTCCTCAAAAGCGTCTAAGGAATGTTTACTTGAAAAAAGCAACATAGGTTTACTTAAAGTAGCTGCATTGACAACATGGTTCAGAATTATTTGTTTTTCCCTTGCTAAAATGATGAATCTTATACTTGTAAAGTTATCAGGTAATAAGAGTAAGACAGGGAGATTGCATTTTAACAAGCTCGTGGACTGTTTTTACTCAAAATTCAAGTGATCAGAGCTACAGAATGATGCACAAAAAATGAAAAGTAAATGGTAATAAATTAAAATCACTATTAAGCCAGTTGATAATTGTTTGGGAAAACTGATAATGATTATTTTAAAATGTCTGCTAGAGTAGTTCAGTGGTAGAATTCTTTCCTGCCATGCAGGAGACCTGGGTTCAATTCCTGGCCCATGTACTTCTCTCCCCGCCCCCACCCCCCAGAAAAAAATTCAACAGTTGGTGCTGCCATAACAGGATAGTCACATGGGAAAAGAATGCAATGCGTCCCCACCATACAGCATACCAAAGGGAAAAAAAAAATCTGCTAGAGCATTTAATTTGTTCCAGAGCATAGAAAAATCTAGTTTTTTTCCAATTTCTAACTGAAGTTAGGATAACTTAAAGAAGATAGCACATTAATCTCAGTTATCAATGAAAAGAAAAGCTCCTAAAACAAAACAAAACAAAACAAAAAAAACAGGCAAATGAATCCAGCAGTAAATCACCTGAATAATTACTATTAACAAAACCAATTTATTCTAGGAAAAAAAAATTGTATAATAGAAAAAACATGAAAATAATTCACCAAATTGAAAACCACCTACCATCAACTTGATAAGTTCGAGATAAGTTTTTGATAACATTCAGAATGGATCCATTCCTCACGTAGTTTTTCTTCCTGATATAATTAAAAAAATGTTTTTATTGACAATTCTTCACACACATAAAGCCCATACATGGTATACAATCAGTGGCTCACAACATCATTACATAGTTGCATATTCATCACCATGACTATTTTTAGAACATTTGCATCACTCCAAAAAAAGAAATAAAAAGAAAAAAAAAGTCATACATCCCCATACCCCTTACCCCTCCCTCTCACTGACCACTAGTATTCTAATCTACCCAATTTATTTTACCCCTTATCCCCCCTATTATTTATTTATTTTTCATCCATTTTTTTGCTCATCTGTCCATACCGTTAAAAGGAGTATCAGACACAAGATTTTCACAATCACACAGTCACATTGTGAAAGTTATAATATTATGCCATCACCCCTATGAATCAAGGGTACTGGAATACAGCTTAACAGTTTCAGTTAATTCCCTCCAGTCACTCCAATACACCATAAACTAAAAAGTAATATCTATATAATGCATAGGAATAACCTCCAGTTAACCTCTGGACTCTGTTTGAAATCTCCGGGTCACTGAAACTTTATTTTGTCTTATTTCTCTCTTCCCCCTTTCGGTCAAAAAGGCTTTCTCAGTGCCTTGATGCTAGGTTTTGGTGAATCCTGGGATTTCTGTCCCACATTGCCAGGGAGATTTATACCCCTGGGAATCATGTACCAAATAAAGGGGAGGGCCGTGAGTTCACCTGCCGAGTTGGCTTAGTGAGAGAGGCCACATCTAAGCAACAAAAGAGGTTCTCTGGGGGTGACTTTAAGGCATAATTTTAAGTAGGCTTAGCTTCTCCTTTTCAGGAATAAGTTTCATAAGGGCAAGCCCCAAGATCGAGGGCTCAGCCTATTGATCTGGTTGTCCCCACTGCTTGTGAGAATATTAGAAATTCTCCAAATAGGGAATTTGAATATTTCCTCCGTTCTCCCTGGTCTGTCAAGGGGACTAATTCATTGCCCACATTGCTCTGGGACATATTGAGGCATCGCACTAACCTGGGCAAACCAACAAGATCACACACCCTATTCAAGATTCCATGTATTTATGGCTTTCAACTAAACTGATGATGCAAGTTAAATAAGGTAATGTCATACTCAAAAGTAGAAATTTTGCACCGACTAAACATCTCTCCCTTTGGTCTCACACATAAGTTTTAAAACGTGGACATATCATCCTTTACCCTGTATTCTGATTTACCTTAGTCCTATCTAGATCTGCTTCATTCATATCTCTAGTCAAAATCTGATCCCTTTTTCAACTTTTTAAACAGTTCCTATATGGGGTAATGCTGACTTTCATAGCTTCAGGGCTCTAACTTTGAGTCTCAGATGTCACATAATTCTGCTCATTTAATTTTTGATAAAAAAATATTTATTCTAATCCCAGAGTCAAGAATACAATTACAACTAACACTAGATGCATCCTCTCATAAGAAAAGCACATCATAAATATTTACTTGTTTTTTTTTTCAAAAGAGCTATTCAGTGTATTAAGACAAGAACGATAAAATATAAATAGAAATTTTGGAGAGTCTTTCCAGATGACATGATTGTCTGCCTATAAAACTAAAGAAATAAACTTTAAAAAAGATCAGTACAAATAAAAGGGTGCCATATTGTAGCCATTTACAAGATGAAAAGCAAAAGTTAAAGATTGGAACAAAATAAATTTTAAGATTGTTAGCACCAAAATTATCAAATACGTAGAAATAAAAGCCATTAAGAATAGATGGGAGCCATCCAAATAAAACAATAATACATTGACTGTTAATAAAACATAACTTTATTAAACCATGATAACAGATACCAAAATGAGAAGATGCATCCTAATAATGATTGCAATTCCAATTTGTTTCTTGGTAAATACCATCATAATTCCATTATTACATGAGGGTAAATGTGACAACATGATCATAAATTTTATTTTGAAGTAAAGCATGTGAGAAAAATTACATATTAAGAAATAATGAGAGCAGATTTGCCGTAATATATTATTCAAAACTGTCTGTTTCTGGGGAAGATACAGAAAGAGTTCACTGAAATGGCTTATTTGTTAGAGGTAAATTCAGATAAATAAATTGAAGAAAGAGGGAGAGAGGGAAGGAGAAACACAGGAAAGAAGAATGAAGGAAGGAAGGGAAGGAGGAAGGGAAGTAGTTAGGAATAGAGAGAGGAAAGAGGGAGGCAAAATGAGAGGAAAGGAAAATACACAAAACTGGAAAAAAGAAGTACTAAGAGGATGAAGTCAAAATTATGGGGGAAAAAAAGGCCGGATAAGCACCGAACTCTGCTAAATCCTGGAATACTAGGAAAGGAAAGCAGAACTTAATTCTGAGAAGAGTTGTCATTATATTAAATGAAAGAAAAAGCTCTGCTCTGTATTATACATAGTAAATCAAAGGGACATTTTTCTATACCTAAGAGAAAATGTGGATCAAAAAATGTTTTGCGGCAGGCCACAGTGACTCAGCAGGCGGAGTCTTTGCTTGCCATGCCAGAGACCTGGGTTTGTTTCCTGGTGCCTGCCCATGTAAAAAAAAAAAAAAAAAATTGTTTGGTTTTCTTTTTAAGCATTAGCTTTAAAGTCTTGTTTTAATATCATCCATGCTCCTCAGAAAGATTACTAAATTAATGCAGAGTTTTAATTTGCATACTCTTAAACTTTAATGGTGATTTAGAAGAAATTTAATGAAATACCTCACACCTTCCAAAATTATCTCCAAGCTCAGGAAAAAAAAAAAAAAACGGTCACTTGCAGTTCTATGTAGTCTCTGACACATTAATATAATTGAGAGCACCCCATCTTATAATGGTGGCCATTTCAAAGATATGAGTCTCAAAGTAAATTATGAGAATTTAGCATTCTCATCATATCTCTGTGAAATTTGTCTTGTTTTAATTTGTGCAAAAGAGCAACACATTATGAAGCGTTCCATTTTAATAATGGTGGCCATGTAAATATTAAAAGATAGCCACTAGCTATTTAAGCTAAACATTTCCAGTACATATCCCTCATTATTTTTAAAACTTTATACGATCTCATTTTAATTTAAAACACGCACCTGTGTTATATAGCCAGTAGTGAACCCCAATATATGAAGAATGGACTCACATTCTTATAAATTTGTTAATTATAGAAAATAAATCCTCATGGTCTATGCTGAATTATTTGTATAATAGCTATATGTCCTCTCAAATCTGCTTTCACATCCACAGTTAATTTGAACTAATTTAGTGTGATATCAGTATCACAGTCACTTTATTTGAAAAGAATTGATTTTTCATTTGATAAACGAAGAACACAGATCTTGTTTATAGATGTTTTGTGTATGTACATACGTATGTGTGTACATGGATATCTATAGTATGTAGGCGTGGGTAGTTTTGTGTATGCGCGTACAGGCGCTGCTCATGCACACAGCATGCAAGTAGAAATATATCACTGGAATTTATATTCCTTCTTCCTGGAGAAATTAGCAAGTAAGAGAATCTTGACGTCTATTTGTTTTCATTTTTCAAATAAGATGAAAAAATCAAAAGATGGAAAGTTATGAGAAAATGATGACTATGAATTGAAAATTGTTTGTGGGTGGACATATTTTCTTTAGGGATAAAAGAGAAAAGTTGGAGAACATTCAAGTTTTTTAAAAGCTATAACAGATAAAACATGGTTTCCAGTTGATAAATAAGCCCTTTTGCTTTTTGACATAAGAATTGTTTTTAAAATGGCTTATGAGTCTTTTTTGAATGTACAGCATATTAGGGAGGTTATAAGATCATATCACAACGAGCTATTTCCCTACCACATAAGCATCATCATAGATTAATTATTTTTTCTCCCAGGTTTTCTCTAACAAATATACTCCTGAAAAAAGAAATCACATTGTTTATGTAAACTAATGACAAAATAATATGGTATTAGAGTAAACCAAATGACATCTTGGTGTTTGTGCAAAATATGGAAATGCTTTCTTAGCATAATACCATAATAAATGGATTTGAAAAAGTCTAAGAAAATTTCAAATAATGATTACCAAGTCACCATGCACTGGACACAATTTTTCTATTCCTTCATTATTTTGAAAATACTAATTATGTACCCATCACATAAGAGACACTTTGCTGCAATATAGGGAGAAAGCAAATGCATTTATTAGAATGATGCCATTTTTTTTTTTAGGCTGCTGACATTTTATAGTGGATTAAATATATAATATTAATTCCTTTTAGTGAATTATCTGCTTTATAATCTATTCTGTGGCAACTTTAAAATTCTAAGTGTCATTGTCATTCCTATGTTGATCTAAATATGTTTTAACATGTCTAAATAAATAAATAAGGAAATAAAGTGTCATATAATTTGGTGTCCCAAATAGATTATAGATAAAGGAAAGAATAATTTAGTCTACAAAGTCAACCTCACCTCATAACAAAGCAAGGTAAAGATACCATAAAAAAAGACCAATATCTTTTATGAATATAGACGAAAAAATCCAGAAGAAAAACCTCAAAATACCAGTAAAATAAAACCAAGAACACAATAAAAGGATTATACACCAGGATCAAGTGGGATTTATCCCTGGTATACAATAATGGCACAACATAAGAAAATCAATTAATGTAATACACCACATTGACAGACAAAGGAAAAAATCCATGATCATCTCAATTGCTGCAGATAAGGCATTTGACAAAATCCAGCATCCCTTCTTAATAAAAAACAATTAGAAAACTAGGAATAGAAGGAAACTTCCTGCGGTAGTTAGATTCAGTTGTCAACTTGGCCAGGTGAAGGCACCTAGTTCTGTTGCTGTGGATTTGAGCCAATGGTACATGAACCTCATCTGTTGCTTACTACATCTGCTGTCGGCTAGGAGGTGTGCCTGCTGCAATGAATGACGTTTGACTTAACCGGCTGGCGCTTGAATGAGAGACTCAACATAGCATAGCCCAAGGAGCTCAGCATACCTCATCTCAGCACTCACAGCTCAGCCCAGGCCTTTGGAGATGCAGAAAGAAGCCACCCCAGGGAAAGTTGTTGGAACCCAGAGGTCTGGAGAGAAGGCCAGCAGAGACCATCCTGTGCCTTCCCACGTGAGAAAGAACCTCAGTGGAAAGGTGACTGCCTTTCCTCTGAAGAACTAACAAAATAAAACCCCTTTTATTAAAAGCCAGTCCGTCTCTGGTGTGTTGCATTCCAGCAGCTAGCAAACTAGAACAGATTTGGTACCAGAGAGTGGGGTGCTGCTGCAGTTTGCAAATATCAGATATGTTGGAATGGTGTTTTGGATAGCTAAGGGGAAGATTTTGGAGGAACTGTGAAGAGAATGATGGAGAAGTCCTGGAGTGCCTGAAGAGTCCTGTTGGTGTAAATGGAACCACTGCCAATCTGGACAAAGGGGGACACAAAAGGGACAAATTAGAGTTTACAGATTGAGAACTACTGAAGTTTAGGTCTGAAGCCAAGAAACCTCGGCCAGGAGAGAGGACCCACCCATATACATGGAGAGGATGAGTTTACCCTGAAGGGCGAGGATGAGCCTCCCACCTTGTTGCAGTGGAAGACTCGTGCAGCCTCAGGCCTTGGAGAAGGTAGAGCACGCACCTTGGGGGACTGGAGGGAGCCTGGCTGCCACAACATGGAGGGGTTGAGTGTGTGCCCTGGAAATGGCAGAGAGCCCAGGGGTGGCCCTGATGCCTGGAGAGAGTGGACCCGAAAAAATGGTGGTCTCCTCAATGTTCCCTGAGATTGATTTGGAAAGAGGCGGGCCACTGCATAGGCCCTTGGAAATGGTGGGACTGCTACTTTCTAAAGCTGAAGGATAAATGACTTTCAGACTTTGAAATCCAGTGGTGTTTGCCCTGCAGGTTTTCCTTCTGATTTTTCCCTATGGATCCTGTGACTGTCCCTCCTTTGCATATTGGCACCAGACAACTTGTTTTGAGATTCACAGGTCCACAGCCAGAAGAGAAATTTCTTTGCACCTTAATATTGTTTAAGGTGATGCAAGTAGTTGCCAGGTTGACAAGGGGTGGACATGTAGTTAGATCCAGTTGTCAACTTCAGGTGAAAGCACCTAGTTCTGTTGCTGTGGACACGAGCCAATGGTACCTGAACCTCATCTGTTGCTCATTACATCTGCAGTCGGCTAGGAGGCATGCCTGCTGCAATGAATGATGTTTGACTTAATTGGCTGGTGCTTAAATGAAAGACTCAATGTAGCACAGCCCAAGCAGCTCAGCATACCTCATCTCAGCACTCGCAGCTCAGCCCAGGCCTTTGGAGATGCAGAAAGAAGTCACCTCTGAGAAAGTTGTTGGAACCCAGAGGCCTGGAGAGAAGGCCAGTAGAGACCATCCTGTGCCTTCCCACATAAGAAAGAACCTCAGTGGAAAGTTGGCTGCTTTTCCTCTGAAGAACTAACAAAATAAATACCCTTTTATTAAAAGCCGATCCATCTATGGTGTGTTGCATTCCAGCAGCTAGCAAACTAGAACACTTCCTTAACATGATAAAGTTCATATATGAAAAATTCACAGGTTATATTCTACTTAATGGTGAAAGACTGAAAGCTTTCTCCTTAATATCAGGAATAAGAGTAGAAAATACCCAATGTGAGCACAATTATTCAACATTGTAGAAGTCCTTCGCAGAACACTTAGGCAAGAAAAAGAAATAACAGGCTTCCAAATTGGAGAAGAAGAAGTAAAACTTTCCTTATTTGCAGATGACATGATGTAGAAAAACCTGAAAAGAAATCCACAGCAAATTTCCTAGAGCTAATAAATGAATTAAGCATGGTGGCAGGGCATAAAATCGGTTGTTTCTATAAGCAAGTAATGAACAATTCTAAGAAGAAAACAAGAAAAAATTCCATTATCAAATGGCAACCAAAAAATCCCAAATATCTAGGAATACATCTAACCATGGATGTATAGGACATGTACACAGATAATTACAAAACATTGCTAAAAGAAATAAAAGACCTAAATACATGAATGGATAGTCTGTGTATGTGGACTAGAAGACTAAATATTGATAAGACGTTAATTCTACCCAATGCAATTTATAGATTTACGAAAATTGCAGTAAAAATTTGAACAACCTTCTTTGCAGAAATAAAAAAGGCAATCAACAAATTTATATGGAAGGGTAAGGGACCCTGAATAGTCAAAAAAAGGAATGAAGTTGGAGGACTCACACTTCCTGATCTTAAAACATCTTATAAAGCCACAGTGATCAAAACATCATGATACAGGCATAAGGACACAAATGGACCAATGCAATTGAATTGAGAGCTCAGATGTCAACCCACACATTTATGACCAAATTATTTTTGTAATCGGGCAGAGATGACAGAGTTGGGAAAGAATCATCTTATCAACAATGGTGTTGGGAAGAGTACATATTCATTTCTAAAAGAAAATGGAACAATTCAAATTAGATCAAAGACCTAAGTAGAATATTCAGAACTATCAAACTCCTGGAAGAAAACATAGGGAAGCATCTTCAGGACCTCATGGTAAGCAATGGTTTCTTAGACTTTACACCCAAAGTACAAGTAACAAAAGAAAAAAGTTAGATAAGCGGGTCCTCATTAAAATTAAAAACTTTTGCACCTCAAAGGACTTCATCATTAAACAACCTTCTCAACAGGAGAAAATGCTTGGAAACCACACATCTAATAAGTACAAACAATGCAATTAAAAAATGAGCAGAATGCTTGAATAAACATTTCTCCTAAGAAGATAGAGAGATGACCCAAAAGCACATGAAATGGTACTCAACATTATCACCCACCCAGCAAGGAAATGCAAATCAATAGCACAGTGAGTTACTATTTCACACCAACTGAGTGGCTACTCTCAGAAAAAGCTAAAATTACATGTGTTGAAGATGATATGGAGAAATGGGAACACTCTGTCTTTGCTGTTGGAAATGTAAAACAGTTCAGCACTGTGGAAGACAGTTTGGCGGTTCCTCAGAAAGTGAGGCATAGAATTACCATATAGCCAGGCAACCCCCACAGAACTGAAAGCTGGGTCTTGAACAGACAGTTGCATACCAAGATTCATAGCACCATTATTCACGATTGCCAAAGGGTGGAAGTAACCCAAGTGTTATTCAACCAATGAATAGATAAGCAAGATTTGGAATATACATACAATGGCATACTATTCACCTATAAAAGGAAAGAAGTTCTGATACACGTGATAACATGGGTGAATCTTGAAAGCATCATGTTGAGTGAAATAAGCCAAACACAAATGGACAAATATTGTATGCAATCATTGATAGGAAATAATCATAATAAGTAAACTCATAGATGCCAGAACCTAGAATAAAGGTTACCAGGGGATGGAGTGGGGTTTGGGAATAGAGGGTTAAGACTTAAAATGTACAGAGTTCCTATTTGGAATAATGAGACTGTTTTGGTAATAGAATAAAACTTAAAAAAAAAAACAAAACTACAAGACTACACTGCACAAGAACCCTAAGTTAAACCATGGACTATAGTTAGTAGTACACTTATAAATGTGCTTTCATCAATTGTAACAAGTGTATCACATCAATGCAAGGTGTTGATGATTGGGTGGTATATGAGTGTCCTGTATTTTATGTGTGATTGTTCTGTAAACTCACAATTTCTCTAATTAAATTAAAAAAAAAAAAAAGATTTTCAAGCCCTATACTTTAAGATCCTGATAAAGTAGATTAGGATGGTGTTACCTAAACTGTGTTTTCTTATGACTGTTGGAAAAACTTGGAAAACACTGATTCAAATTATTCCAAAGACACGTTAAGAATATTTGCATTATTATCTATTTAGAATCATCTCCTACCACTGATTACATTCATTAACATAAATAATCAAATTCACCATTATAATGTTTGTGCTGACTGTATATTTAAAATAGAAAGTAATTGCCTCTCTCAAAAAATTATTTTACTCAATTCTTATTTTTTGCAGCAGGGAATTCACTCAAACTATATGATGAATTAAATTAAAAAAATTTATTTTATTGTATATTGCTCTTTAGATTATAAACATAAAATTACAAAATTGTTTTATATTTAACGATCTTTATACAAATAAAGATATGATGGAACTCACAAATATATATATACATATATGTTTTTTTCTGTTTTCAGAGTACAAGTTGAATTCTACATGAATGAAAACACATTTAAAGAGAGACTAAAGTTATTTTTCATTAAAAATCAGAGATCAAGTAAGTTATTCATTTCATTTCCCTCTCTGTTTTTGTACATAAATTTTTCTCAAATATTTAGTTGTGCAATCGTTTTGTCACATACCTTTTATATAGAGACAATAGGGTCCACGATCTTCCCTGCCGGAAAACTGTTATATCTGATGGTGTTTAGTGTGCTTGAAGGTTCATGACTCTTTAAATCCCGTATCAAATAACTAGACTTCTGAATGGACTATCTAGATTATTAGAAAATTCAGGAAAATAGTTTAACTGAGGGGTTCCCACATTTTCACTGTGAGGGAAACATAAAGCTTCTTAAAATGTTGCGATTTTAGAGGGCTCTTGCGATTCTGACAGACCACAGGGCAATATTTGACTGATTTAGTTGGGCAAGAGTTCAATGTTTCCAAATCGTGCCTAATAATAAACAATATATAGGGTACTCTGAATGTACAGATTTCCAGCCTCCTTCCCTGGAGATTTGGTATCAAGACGTGCAGGGCACTCCAGTGATTCTTATCACCAGATAAATTTGGGAAACATTGGAACTTCAGGGGGGTCATAAATTTGACATAGTCATTGCCCTCCTACTACTGTTCAAGTTTTAAGTGTCGTTGATACTTGAAACCTTCCTATAATACCACGTATTTTTAAAGCTATTTATAAAATAAGCCAGTACACAACTTTCCACATGATTACTACTTAAAATGTCAACAAACAATGGATAGGTTATTCAATTGGTGTAGAGGATGAATTCTGTTAATTCTGGTTCCTAAATTCCTTTGGGGCAATTTAAATTATGTCATGCCTGTAGTTCAAAGTAGAAAGCTTGACTTGTGAGACGGTATCTAAATACTGACCATAGAGAATATCTCAATATGCATGGTACAATGGTCAGGAATTCTCAGTGGCAAATTGGCAGAAGGGTTAAGGCTGTGAACAACTGATTGTTCACAATTTCCAAGGAATCCCCAATGTCACCTATTACACAAAGGGGCCACATCATGTGAATAGGTTTCTTCAGTTTCAATACTGACAATCGAGATCAGACAAAATGGCTATATCATTTGAATATTTCTCCAGCAGCCAGCTTTGTCTAAGCAGTCATTTGAGGAGATTAGGTTTTAATTAACCCAGGGAAATTTCATTAACTACTTAAAGGAGCTTACAAAGATGCTAACTCATAAAATGTATTTAACATTTTAATAGAAAAACTTAAGGAAAAAATTACACAATAAACATTAACCTTTTCTTGCTGAAAAACATTACCTCAAAAACACTATATTCAGCAGAATAAAAAAAGAAGGGATGTCTCATTTCCAGTTTCATTAAGTAATCATTATAGGAAGACCTTTCCCAAAGTTTTACTCATTATGCATGAATCTAATACCATCTGATAATTGGAGGATAGGTAATGCTTGTATTAATCAAATTTTGAGCCTATTTTACTTTACCTTAATTTCTCATCTTCATCATCATCAAAAATTATAGGGTACACAGTTTAGATGATACATGTATGGTGATCTTGATTCCCACAAAAAGTTAGATTTCTTTGGTACTTTAAACTGAAAAGTAAGATTCAACTGGTTGGATTCAATGTGTCAGTGCTAGAGAACACAATGTGTCTGTGTGTGTGTATGTATTTATGTATTTCCCAGCATGTGATGTTATGATTTCTCTATAACCGAATCTTCAATGTGCCCTGAAGGTACGCAATTTATAACTTATTCTGTGAATTTGTAGCAAGTACATTTCCTAACTAGCTAAAATTTATTCCAAAATTCATTGAACTGCAAAATGCTTAATACTCTAAGTATATTTTATCAAATCTTTGTTGGATATGAATTGTGTCTTCTGTGTGTTCAAACCTAGATTTACTCTCAGGGTATATTTTCCTGTTGTTTGCAGTTGGTGCATTCTGTCAAATTCACTTTTTGTTTAAATTTCTGCTAATTAATATTCAGCTACCGACAACTTCAAAGAATTTTGAAAATTATTGCATTATAGTTTCTAAATGCAATTTAAGTGTAGTATTTAAAGATGGTATTTTTGATCATTCTTTTTAGTCTTTTGTGAACTCAGTTCAAATGAAAATCAAACTTTTATTGTTTGTTTAAAGGTCTAAGAATACGTCTGTTCAACTTTTCTCTCAAATTATTAAGCTGCTTATTATATATAATCCGAGTGCTCCTAGAAAATCCTTCTCAAGGAAATGAATGGTAAGGTATCTTTGACCTTCAACATTATTCTTTTGTTTACTTTGAATTTTATTACAATTTAAAATGTTATATAGAATTCATTTTTTCAAGGACATATTAGCTGTTTGCATAAGTTAAATTGACATGACTTTTATTCATATCATGAATTAGTATAATCCTGATAGTTTATTTGTATCTCTTTTTTTTTATTTCTTAGTCTAATCCTAATATTGGGCACAAACCCATATGGATTTTATCACTGATTAAAGTGCTTTAAGTATTGTTTAAAATGTGTCAATCTCTTCAAACACCCGAGAGCCTTTCTAATTTTGATTTACCTACCCTCTGAAATAGTTTACTCTACCCTATGCCAGCTCTGTAATTATTTTCAGTTATACTTGAGTTGTTACTCCTGAAAAAAATTACTCCAGCACATATTGGAATGCATGACCATCTCAGGTCTCAGCTCATTCTGTGTAGTTGTTTTATTTGTTTGAGAGCCAAATGACTCATTTTTAATTCATTATCATGTTGCTTTTATTAAATCACATTTTTATTCATTTACGGACTTTTCTTTTACGGCTCTAACCTTTGCTGGAAGCAGTAGAGAATGGAACTAGGTGTGTAGTGACATGAATAATTTTTATCTCATCATCATCAGATTTCCTAAGCTCCTAAACTTATAATAATTTGCAAAGTGAAAACTTAAATTTGATGACTAACTTCTGTACAGTTTTTTTCGTGTTGACATTTGTCCTAAGAAAAATTTTTTAAAAATTAAAAAAATAAGAAATAAATGGAAATTGAGGTCTAAATATGTGTTTAAAGGAATTGATTAGTCTTCATCTTGCTTAGGTAGTGAAAATAACTCCATATTAAAGGTTGATGATAAGTTATAGATCAATAAGTGAAGTTTAACAGCATAATAATTTATACTTATATATAAAATAACTTCTTTAGTAAATTATGATAGATAGTTAACATGTCTTTATTTAATACTTAGCATATGCCATTCACTTTACTAGAAGTGAAGATAATAAGGATGAAAAGGAGCATTTACTACCGTCAGGGAATTTTTAGCCTGGTGAAGTTGCATATTCTGTGTCTCTTACTATTTCAAACATTGTGTTCATTGTTTTAAGTATATTATTTTCTTCAATACATATTTAATCTCATCATTCTCACCTTGTGTATGAAAAATCAAGAGTTTTTCTCATATTTGCATTTCTCTGCCTTAAGACAGTCATAGCTAATTTTATTAATGCCTTTTATTCCTGTTTAACTCAGTGATCACAGGTAGCCAATGCCTCCGTACTCCTTCATACTCCAACAGCACATACAGCTCTTCTATTTGGATGTCTAATAGACATTTAACTCTTACCGTGTTCAAGATCTAATGCCCGAATCAGCTTCTGCTGTGGCCTTCCACATCCCAAGAAATGACACTTCATCTGTCCCCAAGCCCTGCTGTACTTACACTTTGCCCCAATTACACCCCAGTAGTTACTCAGACCAAATGCTTTGGAGTCATTCTTGAGTTATGTTTTGCCTCACACATGCATGACATTAAGAAATAATGTCGTTTATAGCTTTCAGATATATCTAGGATCCTAACACTTCTCATTGCCAACACCCTGATATAATCCACCTTCTTTTTCCCTGGATTACTGCAATGGCCTCCTAATTTATTCTGCTAATACTACCATTTCCTGCCTTTTGTCTAATCTCAACGTAGGAGCTGTTTATCCTGTGAAGTAGGTGATGTTTTGGCATGGCTCTGTTCTCAGTGCGGAAGTCCCTTACCACAGGCCATAAGAACCCCTGCTCTCTCTCTCACTTCATTTCCTACTACTCATCTCCTACCCATTCTCCTCCAGCCACACTAGTCCGCGCTCTCCTCCTGGATGATTTCAGACACACCGCCAACTCGGGGTTTTCTCGCCCACTGTTCCTTCTGCCTAGAATTCCCTTCCACCAGATACCATAAGGTCCACTTCCTCAGATCTTTACTCGAAGTCATATTTACAGTGAAGCCTTACTTAAAAATCCTACTTAAATTGCAATCACTTTCCAAGACTTCATATTTCCCTTATCTCTTTACTTTTTTCAATTGCCTTTATCTTTTTATGTAGTCAACATGGTTTGTTTATTGTGTTTTCTGTTTATTTCATTTATATTGGAATTGTGTATACCATGAGGGCATGAGTTAATATTTGGATCCCCAGGTCCTGGCACAAAGAAGGCACAAAGAATTTTATTAAATGAATGAGTAAATAGATGAGTAAATAAAGGTCCTTTATAATCCGACCTTTGTTTACCTTACCTTGCCAGCCTCCTACTCCAGCCACGCTGACCTACTCAAAGTAACTTAAACATATTCTACTTTCTTTTGTCTCTGAGGGATGTTTGAACATTTAACTCCTTCAAAATCTGTTTTCCACTCCTGCTCCTCACTGCCCACCATTTTTGGACTTGATTCAGGATTCTAAGATCTATAGGGTAACAATTTCTTATTACACTTTCTTGAAAACTTTGCCTGACATCATTCTCTACAGACTAGCTCTCTTCTGGATTAGGAATGGCTTTTGAAGATTTTCTGAGTAACCTCCTCATATTGTTGTGACAATACCTAACACATGGCCTTTGATTTCTGTTCATGTTCCACTCTCTCTCTGTGTTCATGGAGGGCAAAGATCATGTTTGTTTGCTTTGTAGCTCTCAAACTTAACATAGGATTTGGGGTGGGGGTTGGGGCCAGTGAATATTGCCAAATCAATGGAATTATGCTCCATAGTGTTATTGGTTGTACTTATTGTACAATCAAGAATTGCTTAAAAATATTGCCTACTTTTCAATGCATATTATATTTGTTATATTTTTCAGCTAATGTATTCTTTAAAAAGCTGTACTTTATAAATCTTCATAAGTCATATTAGAGTTGTTTTTAAAATTTGATAACTTATAAATATTATATATATATAAGGAGACCTAAAAATCATAAAATGAGGCATGGTGGATTGTTCTAAGGGTAAGAGGGCATGGGGGGGCAGTTAATGATAGCAGAGTAAAATTATATTACTTGAAAACACTAAGAGGAACCAAGTTCCCTAGAATTAACTTCTATACAATATTACTAAGAATATTGAGCTATAATTATAGAGGATATACATTTGTGAAATCAAATTACTGCGATTAAAAAACATAACACAATAAGTTATCATTCCATTTGAATAAAATGTTCTGTTCAGTGGCCACTGTCAGTGCAGTATTGGTTTATGAAAAACAGAAGTGGCCTTTATGGACACAGGCTCTATTTTAAAATGAGATTAATTCAACAAGGAAATTTATTTAATTAGGACGTCTGACATGGATAAAGCTACAAATATTTTATATTGCTTTGCTTTATTTTTTAAGTTCATTCTAGGAGTTATAGTTGATATGAATGTGTTGCAGATATGGGCAAACTTAAAAGATAGGAAAAAGCATTTTACATTTAAATGTATGAAATTATCCATATGACAAATGCTGATGTACACACATTCTGTCGCAAGTGATTAGAGTTGTTAGCAAAGGAAATTTGTCTTCAGCATGTAATTTATGAATTGCATTGGAAGATGAGCCATAAGCATTGATCCATTGGCTCCTCATGCTTTTCAAACTGCATCCTTCCCACTTTTAAAATAGACAAGTGATTATTAGTTTTTAAAATCAGGTGATAGAGCAAGACCTAAGAAGCACACGACTGTGCTTATATCTTGTGATGTTTGGATTTGCATTTAAAATCAGTGCCTAACATAGCAACATGTGTTCAGGTGACATTCAAATTTTAAAGATTATTTCTTTTTCCTTAGGGTAACAACTTTTAAAAGAAAAAAAATAAAATTTTGACAATAGATCTTAAGTAATTTGTCAAAAAAAGGAATGGAAATCATAATGTAGAACCTTAACACAATTTTCTCCTTTCTCGTTATTGTTTAATGTGTAAATTAAAGTGGTAGCAAATGCTCTAAATGTTAATTGCAAAATTTAAGAAGATTTTTTTTTTCGTTGTCTATTAAAGAATCTAGTGCTGGTGTTCCTGATCATATGTTGGCTATATGGTGATTCACACAAATGCACCTAGACACATACATAAATATGATATGGTAAGGATATTTGCCTCCATATTTTAGAATATTCTACTTCCTTTAATGCAACACAAGTAACATTAGTTTTGTTTTGTTTTGCTTTGTTTTTGGAGAGCTGTCGAACTTTGAGTTCATCTTGAGTTTGCTATCCACAGATCCTTTTAGAATTATGTCGATTCTTTTAGATGAATTATGTCCCACATATTGACCCTATTAAATTCATATGAGTATTTACCAACTGCTTTATCTTGATAGTTAAAAATCCACCACTTGACTGCTGCTTCAGCTGCCAAAACTGATCTGGCACTTTCAGCAGCTACTTTCCTTACAATATTATATGTATAGTTTTTATCAATGACTTTTTTTTCTTTTCATGGTAATTTTTTTGGCTGTGTTGTCATTGATGCTACTTTAATTCCCCTATCGTTGGGTATTTAGGTAGATTTCAGGGTTTTTCCCACTATATATATATAATGTTGCAGCAAATATTTCTAGACATGTTTTCTTTCCTTCTAGAGCTTTTTATCAGTGGGATTGAACTTCATTTGGAATTATGGCTTGGCTGTAGTTTCAGTTTTACCCCTCATTTGTTTTGGAGGTCACCAAGAAATGTACACTTCATTTCTGCATTATTTTTCATGAAAAAACCATTTTCTTATCAAGGGTTTGGATACTAGCTTTTTACCAAAATTTACATACTGGCCTTCCATATATTTATCCAATTTAATGCTAGTGGAATGGATGGAAAAGATGGTTTTACACTGGAGGTCTCTTGCCATTGACATTTTTATATCACAGATATGTAGAAGTGTTTTCTGTGGATTACCAAAACTTTTCCTCAGGATTTAGCCTTTTCAAAAAAAAAAAAAAACAGGCATTTTTTTCAAAATCCTATTTAAATTTAGATACGCTATGTTATTTCCATGACCTGCCAAGATAATATCCCAGCTCAAAGTAATTAGCTTTTATGAAATCAATGTCAATGACCAATTTCCCTTTGAAGGCACTCACAGACTTCTGTTCTGCAGTTTATTTTATAATTTTTCCTGGTTTGCTATCTACTTGATGATTTAGTTGTTTTGCAGCACATCATTTTCTATCTAGAATAATTTGTGCATATGCCTCTCTCTTCACTCTTATCTTTCCTTGGTCTGATTTCTCAAATATCACTGAGAATATAAGAGAAACATTTTGGAAAAGATTGTATTGCTATACTCATTAGCCAAACATTGTCTTTATAGCACTATCCATTCATTTATTTTGAGTGCCAAGCATACTATATGCATCCACTTAACAAGTTGTTGGGATTACAATGGTGAGTTAAATTGACATAATATTTGATCTTTAGCATAGAGACAGACAGTAAAAAAACAATGTACAGAACAATGTTCCCAGTTTAGTGTAGAGACAAAAATAAGTTAAACTTATATATATTTTAAATATATATATGTAAATTAAGTTTACAAATATATATAAAACAACTGAGATGAATATCATGAGAGGTATGGTGAGTGACATGCTCTGAGAGTGGCCACATTGAGCAGGCCAGAAGCCTCAGTGAAGATTTCCCTTTGTAAAATAATATATTATATATTATATAATTATTATATATTATATATTCACATACCATATAGTCACCCAAAGTGTACCATCGGTGGCTCACAGTTATCATCATATGGCTGTGCATTCATCATCACAATCAATTTTTGAACATTTTCATTATTCCAAAAGTAGAAATGATAATAAAAAGAAAAAGAAAAGAAAAAAGAAACATCCCAAACATCCCATATCCCCCATACTCTCCTATTATTTATTATGTCTGATCTTTATTTTTATACTTTTTTATCCACATACTGGATAAAAGGAATGTCAGTCATAAGAGTTTCACAATCACATGGTCTCGCTGTTAAAGCTATCTAGTCATACAATCATATTCAAGAATCAAGGCTACTGCATTACATTCAACAGTTTCAGGTATTTCCCTCTAGCTACCTCACTACCCCCCAAAATGAAAAGGGATAAAAAGGATTTTGATTTTTACCCAAACAAAAGTGCAAAGTCAATAAACTGTGAGGTGATGTGGTCTCAAACACATTTTGAAAGATTCAGTGTAGTTGCAGTTAGAAAAAAATTGTGGAAGGTCAAAGTACCTGTAGAGTAACAGTGGGTAGTCTTTTGTAGTAGTTCACGTGTGAAAATAAGATAAGGATGATTGTGATGGTGGAGGTGAAAAGAATTGAGATGAATTCTATAGAAATTGGAAAGAGAAGGTTTGGCAACTAATGGATTAAGAATCTATAAATTTCTGAGATACCTAAGTTTTGGGATAGTTGACCACAATGAAATTTGGTACTATTTACTGCGATATGAAAAATTGAAAGAGGAACAGTTTTAAGGAGAAATATCACATATTTGGTTTGGAGTAACTGAAGATATTTAACCAGTTAGATAAGACATTCTGGAACTCTAGGGTGCTTTGGTCTAATATACTAGGTATACAACTTTTTAAAATTTTACAATCTTTTTAAAACAAGAATTTTTTTAAGTTCATTTGTCCCTGTTATTATTTAACATATTACAAAAAAGGACATGACTTAAGGACTTAAAATGCACTTAATATTTTATGGAAATCCTGTTATATTTCATAACTATAAAGAGGAGGTGAGTTTGGTTTGGTTTGGTTTGGTTTGGCTTTCAGGGTTTTTATTTACATTTTTGATAACACAATGAAACAATGTCACTTTTTTTCTGTAAATGTATTACTAGGAATGACTCCTATTTGAATCAACTCCACACCAAATGACAGAGATAAGAGTAGAATACAGAAAGTGGAAAAATAACTGATGGGACAATGAAAATGTTATAGTGTTCTCTGCAGATTATAAACAATTTCTAACACTAGAAATGATTTCACTTTAAGGGATATTTAAGGACCATCACTCCTTGTCTTGCATAATGTTCTACACTATTCCTGGCCACATGTTTTTGGTGTTATGGTAATTATTTTATAAAAATCTGAGTTACTGACTTTACTTTTATTTCTTGTCCAGTTGAATTTGTATTACTCAAATATTAACAGCTTTAAAATAACAAATTGGCAGAGTTTACATGAGATCTTCAAATGTTAGAATTTACATTACACCTTTAAATGACTTTTCAGTGAAGAATAATAAAGAGTTAGAGATTTTTCTGCCCTGTCCTAATCATTCTTTAAATAATGACCTATTATCTTTTCATGCATTATTAACATGCAGTTAAAAAAGACACTAAAAATTGTTTTTTTCTGAAATAAGATTAATGTCATGCTTAATTTTCATTTTGATATTTTGTCTTTTCTCTGCTAGCAGTATTTAAATGTTTAAAATTTTAGTTGGATTTTTAAAATAAATGGAGTTCTCACTCCTTTTTTCTTACTAACATATTATCGTTCTTTTCATAGGTCTCATATATTTTGGGTGAACAGAAGTCTACCTTTATGGGGCTTGCAGGTTATGTACAATTTTGCTTGATTCCTATACTTTGGGGGTTTAATCATGCCTCATAGAATACAACTAGAGAAAAAACTATTGATATTCAAGATGTTTGTCTAGCTGTTGAGTTAATTTGAATGCATATCTTAGGTTAACCTTTTTATTCTTTTCATTCTGCTTGCCTGAGCTCTGCATTTTAGCTTTTGAGAATTTCCTGGTGTTCAGGATTAGGCTTCAAAGAGTTTCTGAGAAAAACAAAGTAAACCAGTTTTTCATGTTCCAGGCGTTTCCCCAAATTACTTAAGTTGCCCCTGTTATATATCTCTGAAATACTAATCAAAAACCCTTAACAATGTTTTCCCTTTTATACATTGTGTTCTCAGTGTTTAGAACATGGTAGAATCTCAATAAGTAATGTTAAATGAATAAACGAATGAAAACATGGCTCATGTCACCAATAGTAAGAAAATGGTTGCTAAGAAAATATTTTTGTGTGAATAACATAAAAAAGTATTTCCTAGTATAAAAGGAGTCCTCAAGAAAGAATAGAAAATACGAGAGAGAACAACACCTCTGAATTGTATTGTTGAGGAGTCCCCTAGAGTCCCCCTCACCTCTTCTTCATTCCTTTTATTGCTGAATCCCAGCCTCAGCAGACTTGTTACAAGGTCCCATAT
Organism: Myrmecophaga tridactyla; assembly: GCA_004026745.1. Taxonomy (NCBI): domain Eukaryota; kingdom Metazoa; phylum Chordata; class Mammalia; order Pilosa; family Myrmecophagidae; genus Myrmecophaga; species Myrmecophaga tridactyla. The sequence goes on along the minus strand of PVIY010009770.1, from coordinate 46,682 downwards.
TCTCTACACCTGTCTCCCTCCTATAGCTCCATTTTATTTTATACAAATTAATGCAAGTTTGTATTAATACAAATTAATTAGAAGGATCAAGTCACTAACATTGAACAAAATTGGAGGTTTAAAGACAGCTGAAAGAAATGGAAGAAATCCAAGGTGTAACTTCTTATGAAATGACCTTTAAGCAACTTTCAAATCAAATGTATTTTTTAGGTTTGGTTTACATTTTAAAGTCATGATGACTGCGAGATCTGTGCACATATGTGACAACAAAGTATTTTAAATATGTTTGCATTGTGATTGTAACCATGGAATCAATTTTATTTTGTTTGAATATTCACCATTTGTTGCTTTGTATTGCATGCTTTATTACAACTGTTGTTGCAATGTCATATTATTTTACAAATAATCCTTTTCAAATATTGGTATTCATTAAAATATGTAGCATTTTAATCTCTGAGCTAGATCAGAGCTCTAATCTCTGAGCTTATATTTTATGAAGTCAACATATTGAAATATATTTTGATTTATTAAGACTTCTTTTATTTAATAGTGATATTTTAAAATAATAATACTCATTTGTAAATAATATTATCACTGATTTCTAAAATATTCACTGGAGAGAAAAACATTTGCTGTGATGCTGTTCTAGAAACTATCTAGCTCTGTGTGCTTCTAGAAAAGAGCATGGCTGATTTTGATAGAAGACATGTGCAAAAAATCCAAGAGGTGTGAGGTTTTTTTTTAATCACAGCATCATAGCAATCCTGGCAACTGCATGTGCTTCTGAATATATTTTCCTTATGTTGCCATGCATCCATCTGTTTTTGTTGTTCTCAATTTTTAAAATCTATTTCAATTGAAGTCTTTTATTCTAACAGTCTTCTGTTAGAAAAATTTAAGCCTCCAAAGCATTTAACTTTCTTTTACAGATTTGTTTTAAACTTCAAAAATAAATATACTTGTTATCTGGGTCATTTCCTGTTTATGTTTGCTTATTTTTATGCTATTCATTTATCTTAAGGTGCTAAGAATCTAAGAGAATAAATTGGATATCTTTTCCAGCTTTTTTTTTTTCTTTTGGCAGTTAAGATATGGCAATTGTATATGTGATAAGGAATACAGAGAAAGATGAAAAGTTGTCCAGAAGACTATAGAACTAGTACTTCCAGCTGCAGAAGGGGACTGGGATATGAAGTTCATTCAAATGTAATCTCAAAGTAAATTGAAGTGCCAGTGTTGACTATTTTCTTTAGTGTAGAAAGATGTGGATGATTCGTATTATATGAGGTATCTGATAGGGATGTACATACTCAATTGAAGTTTCTATTCTTTTATTTTCTGTATTTTATGAGATGGACTTCAGTATTTGGTAGATGTGATAGAGGAAGTGGTGATGGTGTTCTTGGGAGAGGGAAGGTGTTTGTAATTGCATGTTACAAACTCCCCTCAAAACCATATTTTTTTGCATATCATTACAAAGTCTAGTCACTCTGACTATTCTGTTCCCACCTTTACGCTGGGAATTGTACCTAAAATGTTTCTATTAAGGAGTATTACAAATCACAAACTGAGCAATAGTGCAAGGGTCAGGAAACGTTGGCCTGTGGTCTATCACCTGTTTACAGAAACTAAATTGTCATATGGCATTTAAAAATTAAAGCACATATTTAATTATTAAAATATGATCATGAGTTTATATTTTAAATTTATTGCATTTTCTCATTAAAGTACAATTTATATTTTAGGTTTCAGTGGCATTGATAAGTCTATTTGAAACCATACTCCTTGGTTATCTCAGTTATAAGGTAAGTTATTTTACTTAGAAGTTTTCTGTTGATAAAACTCATTAGTATCATTTGCTTATTATGTCCACATTTATAATTCATACTCGGGGGTAAGACAAGCTCTTAAAGTACTCTAAGTAACGTTTCCCTTGGTGGCTTAAAATTACTTCACTAATCCATGTCAGTTGGATTTTGTTTACATTAATAGTGAGACAAACAAATGGAATGATCTGACATTTTATTGTTCTCAACCTCTTTTCCTGACTTATACAAAAAACCTTGAGGGAGCAAAAGCATGTCTGTTAGGAATTATTTTAATGAGCACTCTAATTTTTAAGAAGGGTGTTAACGCAAGTTCTTAACAGGTATTTATTGAGCTTCTATATGAAGAGTTCCATACTGTGTATCACATAACTTATTTTCTCAAAGGGCTTATAATTTAGAAATGAGTATGGGCAGGAGAAAATTATACAGATAAAAATAATACAAAGCAGAATATAATAGATACTTTCAGTGAGGTCCAACTAAAGTGTTATTGGTTCATAGAGAGAGACAATATGTCGGATGGAAAGAAAATACTTAACTTAAGCAGCGGCCTTAAATCATAAGTGGTTTCAATGAAAAGTCAGGAAAAAAAACATGACTAGAATTAGGAAAGGCATAAAAGAAGTAATATGCATAAAAATTGGGAGAAAATATAGATGTTTAATTTTACCAGAATATGGAGAATTTGGTTAAATATTGTTGGAAAGAGTTTTGGACAACATTGTGGGGTCCTTGTACAGCAGAATGGATTAGATGTTGATGGGTGTTGAACATGAGAGTTCTGTGATTGTAAATGAGCTTTACAATCTCAGTTCAGAGCCTTTATGAAGCATTGGTCAAAGGGACCTCACAATGAAGGCCATATGCCCAGTAAGGATACAATTGCATTAAGAAAGGAAAACCAGGAATACTTGTCGGTCTGGGTGGAGGGCATACAGAATTGACACATCTGATGCATAATAATTTATGGAGGTAGAAACAAAAGAAATCATCAACAGTTTGGTCAAGATAGGAGTGGAGAAGGAAAAAGTAAAATGGGAAGAATGACTGGGAATATGGAAGTAAAACTAAGAAAAGAATTATATGAAGAGGAGGAATCAGGTTGGGATTAGGTTAGACGTAGTAATTGAATTGGTTTTAGAAATAATGAATTTGAGGTGTTGTACAATCTGATAGACCTGACATACAGTCAATTAGGAGGGAGGACCTAGAAATTACAGGGGAGAGATACTCATTAAGATGGTAAAGAAAGACATGGGAGAATTAGCCATGGAAGAGATGTTTATGTTGTGGTTGTTGGACAGAGAATAGAACAATCAGGAAGACAGAAGCATTAAGAGATTAGACAGCTGATGGAACGGTTGAGTGTCATAATCATGAATCATAAACTTTCAGTTAACTCTTTTTGTATCACTTTATCAACAAGTGTACTCAGAGTTACGTGTTTGGGAGGCTCTCAACTGTCATTTCAATTTCTTTCCCACTTTCTAAAACAGGGTTGTAAAGACAACATACCTTAGAATATTTTTTAATTATAAATTTTAGAACAAGAATTATTTTAAAACTCTTTCACTTTTTACTCTGAATTCATATTTTCTGTAGAAATCATCTTCTATTAAAAAAATAAATCTGATTTAAGAAGGTGAGCTTGATGACTAAGAAAGTATAAAAAGAAAAGAATGAGGGCTCTTCAAGAAATAAAGATAGATTGATTTTTATATCTTTAAGAAGAAATAGGATGTTAGAAATGTCTAGGAAAGAAAAGTGTTAAATGAAAGTGGCCAAAGTATACAAAACTTGAGAAAAGGGTAAGTGTAGAAATTAAATTATTTACTCTTCACCTTCAAAAAATTAACTGTTTCAGTGGAGTATACAATTGAGAGAAAAAACCTTAAATATGTCAGGTCTACCAGCTTGTCCAACAGCACCTCATTCATTATTTCTGAAATGAGTTCCATTACTATATCTAACCTGACCCCAACCTAATTGATATATATATATCTTTTCTTGATATATATATATATATATATATATATAACCTCTTCTTGACTTGACTTGCTGGTGTGGGAGCTCACTGGGAATAGTTGAATGAGACAGGTAAGATTGCCTTAGGATAGAAGAAATCTGTGTATCTGTTGAATAAGAGGGCAGGCTAGAGGGGAAGAGAGGAAAAAATACAGGTAAAACAAGATTTATCAACAGTAATAAGCAGGACTAAGGATCTGAGTCTAATGATTAATTGTGGAAACTCTCCATTTTCTTCTGAGAGTATAGAAGAATGAAATTGGTATGTGAGGGAATATCTTGAACCTAGAAGCTAGAGAGCTTATGTGCTGGTTTGAAAGGATATATGCCCCCTAAGAAAAGCCATGTTTTAATATAAATCCCATTTCATAAAGGTAGAATAATCTCTATTCATTACTGTATGTTTGAAACTGTAATGAGGTCATCTCCCTGGATGATGTGATTTAGTCAAGAGTGGTTGTTAAATTGGATTAGGTGATGACATGTCTCCACCCATTTGGGTGGGTCTTGATTGGTTTATTGGAGTCCTATAAAAGAGGAAATGTTTTGGAGAATGAGAGATTCAGAGAGTACAGCACTATGAAGCACAGTCCACCAGCCAGTGACCTTTGGAGATGAAGAAGGAAAATACCTCCTGGGGAGCTTCATGAAACCAGAAGCCAGGAGAGAAAACTAGCAGATGATGACCCCATGTTTGCCATGTGCCCTTCCAGCTGAGAGAGAAGCCCTGACTGTGTTCACCACATGCCTTCTCACTTGAGAGAGAAACCCTGAACTTCATCGGCCTTCTTGAACCAAGGTCTCTTTCCCTGGATGGATGCCTTTGATTGGACATTTCTATAGACTTGTTTTAATTGGGGCATTTTCTCGGCCTTAGAACTGTAAACTAGCAACTCATTAAATTCTCCCTTTCAAAACCCATTCTGCTTCTGGTATATTGCATTCCGGCAGCTAGCAAACTAGAACAGATTTCATAATGTAATCTTCCTTTCTGCATGTTTTGAAAGCCAGAACTGAGGATTTCAGAGGTTAAAAGAGGATTTCCGACTCAACATAAACACTGATTCTTACCAGAATTCCCAGCCAGCCAGCTTCCCCTGGGTAATTCAGACTAGGGGCTTCCACATCACCTTTCCAGCTTGCGGCATGCCCTATGAGTTTGAACTTGTACATCCATACAATCACATGAACTAATTTCTTATAGTAAATTTCATATATAATCTCCCATTTGTTCTGTTTCTCTGGAGAACCCTGACTAATGCATATTCCAAGGAAATTCTCCAACACTCTATTGAAGGATCCAAAAGAGTTTATGAGTTTGACTACATTTATAAGAGGAAAAAGGAAGTAATTTTTCTCTCGTCATAAATATATTCTAATTTTTTATCAACTGCTTTCAAAATGACTCTATGTTTACACACATTTATTATAAAAATGAAATAAAAACAAACCCAGACACAATTTCCAAACCTCTAGGAACAAAAATTTTACACCTAGAATATTTTTGTTCAATCTGCTATACTTTTTGCTATAATCCCTTTTATAAAAAAAAGTGTCAATTTTGGAAATGTAATACCCAGAATGACTTATTTCTGGAAAAGAACAAAGGATTTAATCTAGTACTTCAAGATGCATTGTTAAAGTTCCGGTGATTCTGCCTACTGTGCTCTGAAAATGGGAAATCTAAATATTGTTGCATTTGTATTAAAAGATTGCTATAGGGTTGCTTACACTATTTTTAATTAATTGAAAAATTGCAAGTTTTGTGCCTTTTTCATTAAATATTTTAAATACAGATATTCATAACATTTCGAAATAAAATATTTAAAAAAATTTTTGGGCTAACAACAAATAAGCGACCGTATGTCATATAGTGTTTTAAGTGGTTTTTTTAGTTATGTAAATAAATGCTCCAAACTTTCATTTTCTTTTATGATAAAAATAAAAAAATCATGAGTCATTTTTTAGAAAATCATATACTTTCCTGGATTGTGTTGATTAACAAATGATATGTCCAGACCAAATATTGTAGAAGGGGTTAGGTCAAGTTCTTTTATATTCTACTGAATTATGTTGATGAAAAGAGGAACACAGATATTGTTGCACACTTAGCACAAATAAAGGTAGTAATTAGCATCCTTTGTTTTTTTATCAAAAAATTACCATTTGAAAGGAGATTAGTGCTTTCTATCTTCTTTAGGAAATTAAGATGAAATGGAACAAGTATTTAGTATATATTTGAAACACTTTGTGCCTGCCCTTTGAATTTTATTTCTTGCTTCTCTGCATGGTGGCATTCTGAGGATGTGTGCCCCATCTTCATCCAAATTGCTTTTGTCCTGTGGATTTATATAAGTAATTCCAGTAGGAGTCCCTAATAATGAATGAAATTTGTGAATACTTTCTATATTTATTTTTCATACTTTGTGAAAACATCCCTAAATACAGAAGAAAACCTGAGATCTTAGAATTAAACCCATTGAATGTAACTGAAAATATATGTATTTATTTTTAGCAATGAACACATTGCCACATGGTATAGTTTTAGACTATGAAAATTAGTCTTTGCTGAAAATGCATTTACTTGCTACAAAATAAAAACACAAGTTGCAGTAGTATGTAATGAGGTTGCAGGGGACTGGCATACCAGATGTGCCTATAGAAATACAATCTCTGTGATAGTGTGGTGGATGAATTGGAGTGAGGTAAGAAAGAATTAGTAGATCAATTAGCTTATATAAAGGATAATGGTAATTGACAAGAATGAGAACTAGGCAAATTTAAAACCTATTTTAGAGACATTTTCCAGATTCCTCCATTCCCCAAGATGGCAGCAGCAGCAGAACTTACTGCTGTGGCAGCTCCCTGAAGTTTTCAAAACCAGCAAGCAGCTTCTAGATGAAGTGGAAGTAGTGACTCAATGCACCAGCTCTCGGACAGTCCAGGATTAGAAGTTCAAGGGACTGGATCTCCTTGAGAAGGCTGCTGAAATGAAACTACAGGTGGATTTGTTCAGCAGAAGTGTAGACCTGGAAGAGATTGTGTCCACCAACCTGAAGTACCTGATGGTGCCAGCATTTCAGGGAGCTCTCACCATGAATCAAGTCAACCCCACCAAGAGTGTAGATCATTTGCAGCCATCTGGAGAACACTTGCTAAACTTCTTAATTCAGTGTCATTACTATCATGTGGTGGAATTTGAGCTGCCCCAAATCAAGAAAAACTCTACTGAAAATGAACCTGTGAGCTCCTCCCTAGCCTATCCTAATCTTGTTGCTATGGTCTCTCAAAGACAGGCTAAGATACAGAGATACAAGCAACAGAAGAAGGTGGAGCATAGATTTTCTACACTGAAATTTTTTGTGGAAAGTGGTAAAGCTGATGATAGGTGTGTTTTGGAACATTATTGCCTTCAAGTTCAGAGATGGATTGGTATCAGCTTCGAAGAGATTGAGAATATTGATCAGGAGATAAAAACCTTAAGAGAAAAAGATTCCTTATAAGAGTCATCATTTTCTTGCTCCTCTCTCCAAGACAGGCCTTCAATGAAACCCTTCATTCTCACTCAGCATATGGCACAGTCAAGGTGTGGAGCCGGTTATCCAAGTCTGGCACCATGACAGTGAATGACTGGTATGATCAACATCGGTAATATGGAGCATTACCAGATCAAGGGATAGTCAAGTCAACACCAGCAGAGCTCAAAAAAGGCAACTAAACAACAGGATAAACTGGAGTAAAAGAAACAAGACACTCATGAGAAAATAGTACATAGAGCCCAGGAGTGGGATGACTGGAAAGACACCCATCCTAGGGGTTAATCTTCCCACAATGAGACAGGACTAGAAGTGGCTCACATCTTCCCCTTCAAGGAAAGTTGTACCATTCTTCCCCTTCTTGGGCTCCTGCTTCAGTTGTGTACAATGAAAGCAAGGATGCTTCATCTTTCTTTGCATTCAATAAAGTATCAAATGATTAGGTGTGTATTTATACCCTTGATAATGAGCCACCAATCTTGTTTCAGCATTATCTTTATCATGATACATTCCAAATTCTTAACTGGAAAGACAAGAGCATGGAAATGGCTTGATATAATCAACAGCTATACAAATTTTCTTTATAAAATGATAAAGTCCCTTGTGGATACCCCAACCTAAACAAGATGACAAAGTGAGACACTTCAGGGCTCTGTCCTCCAACAGAAACTTTGAACAAACAGCAAGAACTGGCAGAAAATTATTTCTCAAAGCTCCAGAAAGCAGTTAAAGGGTTGCAGTATCAAGGAAGCACCCAGTTGAGAAAATTGCCACTTAAAAGCATAAGATCTCCTGGTTCTCTGACTAACCCCTCTGGCACCTTTCACCAGATTGGCAAGGAGCTGACCTACACCGCCAGTGTGAATCCCTGGTTCCTGTTCTGCAAGGAGCAGAGTAATCCTCAGGCACATTCTGAGAGCATATATATCTGGTTCAATCTGCCTGGTGGTGACTTGAGGGATTCATTGTCCCAGAACTTGACCTGTATGTAAGAAGGTGGCTCACAGAGCTCTCCTACAGAGTACTGTGGGAGGGCACTCAAGTCGTGGCTGGCTGTATGACATACAAGGTAATTGCCAGGACTGTGAGGAAACTGTTTCCTAGGGAAAGGGGGCATTTGTATTTACAGAAATAAGGGAGTTCCTGGGGCCACAAGTCCATGCATGCACAGAAAGGACCAAGGAGCCAAATGCAGTTTGGCCTAGAGCTATTCTCCAAACTCATTATATGGATAAGCTCTGAAAGAAAGTATTCACACAGGCTAGTCTGCAAAGACTGAGAAAGGTATGGTTTCCTTTTTTTTGCTATCTCTTGGCATTCAGGGAAAGCTCTGTCATAACACCAGCTGGATACAAACTTGAGGAACAGATGCCCCAGAGTCTAAATTCCAGTTATAGGCACTTAAATATCAGAATGTCCAGGTTTGTAACAAAAAGTTATAAAACACAAGGAAACAGGAAGCAATGACCCAGGCAAAGAAGATTACAGCATAAGAAACCATCAATGAGGAGGACCAGACCTGGGCACACCAGACAAAGACTTAAAAAATGGTCTTGAGTAAGTTCAAAGAGCTCAAAGAAAACATGGACAAAGAACTAAAGGAAATAAGGAAAATAGTAGATGAGCACAAAGAGAACATCAGTAGTGATGGAAATTATGAAAAGGAACCAAACAGAGCTGAAGACCACAGTAACGGAAATTAAATATTGCCTAGAGGGGTTCAACAGCAAATTAGAGCTGGCAGAAGAATGAATCAGTGAACTTGAAATTCATTGAAAGACTTGAAGACTATTGAAATCATTCAGTCTAAGAAGCAGATGGAAAGGATGAAAAGTGAATGGAGCCTGAGGAACCTGTAGGACACCATCAAGCATAACAATATATGAATTGTGGGAGTCCCAGAAGGAAAAGAAAGAGAGGAGCAGAGGGAATATTCAAGAAAATAATGGTTGAAAAACTTGCCAAATTTACCAAAAAACATGAATATACTCATCTAAGACCTCAATAACTCCAAACAGGATAAATCCAAACAGACTCACACAGTGGCATAATCAAACTGTTGAATTCCAAATGAAGAATTCTGAAAGCTGCAAGAGAGAACAACATGTAAGGAGATCCTCAGTAAGATTAAGTGGCAGTTTCTCCTGGGACATCATGGAGGCAAGCCAGTGGGGAGAAATATGTAAAGTACTGAAAGTAAAAAATTGCCAACCAGGAATAATATATCTGGAAAAACTGTCTTTCAGAAATATAGGAAGAATTATGACATTCCCAGATAAACAAAAGCAGAGTGATTTTGTCACCACTAGAGCAACTCTACAACAAGTGTTATATGGACTTCTACAGGTTGAATGGAACAGACACTGAACAATTGACTGAAGCCACATGAAGATAAAGATAATGACATGGGTAAATATAAATGCCAGTATTACTGTATTTTTGATTTTGTAACTCTGCTTTTTACTTCTATAGTATCTAAAAGGCAAATGCATAAAATGTAATGATAAATCAATAGTTTGGGACTCATAATGTATAAATATGTAATTTGCGACAAGAATGACATGAAGAAGGGGGAGAATGGAGTGGTATAGAAACATAGTGTGTGCGTATACTATTGAAGTTAGTGTCAAAGTGAACAAGATTTTTATAGATTTAGGATGTTAAATTTAAGCCCCATGGTAACCTCAAGTAAAACACCAGAGAATATGCAAACTCCTAGAGATAGAAATTAGAGTACAGGTTACCAGGGCAGGGAGCAAGGGGAATGAGTTAATGCAAAATCGTTATAGGTTTTCTGTTTGTAATGAAGGGAAAGATCTGATAATGGATGGTGGTGAGGGTAATGCAATATTTGTGAATGTGATTAATCTCTGTGAATGATGTGATTGGGGGAGGGGTTTGAGGTGAGAAGATTTATGTTGTATATATTTCTATAATTAAAACAATAGAGAGAAACCAAAGAGATAGTGACAATTAAATGCAATACCTGTTCCTGGATGTGATCTAAGAATGGAGGATAAAAGGCTCAAAGAGGCATGACTGGGACTTAAGAAAAAGTTTAAATATAGATTGTAAGCTTCTTATCAATGTTAAATTTCTTGAATTTGATAACTGCACTTAAGATGATTACATAAATGGACATCCTTGTTCATAGAAAATGTGCGTGGAGGTATTATGTGATGTTTATGAGATGTGGGAAACTTTCTCTCAAATGTTCTGAATTTAGACAGTTGAAAAATAGAATGATATGGAAAAGGTGGCAAAATCTGGGGGAGGTGGGGGCATGTTGGAGTTCTCTGTATAGGGTTTGTATTATTTTTGCCATTGTCTTGTAAGCTTGAAAGTATTGCAAAATAAAAAAAATAATAACATGATAATAAAATCCCTTCAGAATCAGAAGGTCTTATTGACCAATTATACTATGGCAATGAGTGAAAGAAATATGAAAAGATTTATTGAATAATTTTTAGGCTGGGTTACTGGGTAACAGTCAAGCAAAAGTTATAAATTTTGCTTTTTGACATTTAAAGTGCCTTTGGGGCATCACTGTGGAGCAATAGGTTAGGCTATTGGAGATCTGAGTCAGAATCTCAGAAGTACAATATCTGGGCTTGAGACATGATGTTAGAAGTTGTCGATTTACTGTTGATAATAAATGAAGCCAAAAGCACAGATGAAGTTTACCTAAAATGAGTACCAAGACAAGAACTCATAAAATTCTTTTCTCTAGAAAATTTATATTGATTTGTATAATTTATTCAAGCTACATTCAAGAAGGCTTTAAGTGATAAAATTATTTCAAGTGTTTCCATTTAGATCCAATAAAAATGTAAATAGTTAAGTTAATGACAGAATAGAGTTTGTAAATGAAGAGAAAAAGGGCTGTTTTAGTTTTCTTGGTTGCTCAAACAAATACCATGCAATGGGTCAGGTTAAACAATGGGAATTTATTAGGTCATGGTTTTGAGGCTGAAAGACCAAGTCTATCAAGATGTCATCAAGGTAATGCTTTCTTCCTGAAGACTGGCTTTGGGGGCTGGCTGCCAGATTTCTTGGTCCTGGGCTCCTCTGTCACATGGCAAGTCATATGGTGGCCTCTCCTATACTTTTCCTTCTCTTCCAGTTTACATTGATGTCCAGATTTTTGCCTCCTGTGACTTTCTTTCTCTGTGCCTGAATTTCATTCTCTTATAAAAGACCCTGGTAATAGGATTAAGACCCATCCTGATTGCAGTGGGTGACAGCTTAACTAAAGTAACTTCATCAAAAATTCCTATTTATAATGGGTTCACACCCCTAGGAATGGATTAGATTTAAGTACATGATCTTCTGGGATGCATACAGCTCCAAACCATCACAAATGTATTTACAACATCTCAAAGTTTTATTCATTCATAACACGCTTATTGATCCCCAACAGGTATGTAAATAAATAAGCTCAATAAAATGTTACAAGTACTTGCCAAAGAGATTAGGGGTAGAGACAAGGGGAATCGGGCATTCCAGGCCAAAGGAGAAATATGAGCCAAGATACAAGCATATGAGAAAGCGTAGCTTGTTTAGGGAACTGTATAAAACTGGGTAAGTACAAGTCAGAGAAGTAACTAGAATCCTAATTGTGAAATTTCATTTAATGAGGAGCTTGGAATTTATTACATTGGTAATGGGAATTTGGCATTTTAGAAAGAATCCTGTGGCTCTAATATGGAATACAAGTTGGAAAGGACCCAACCAAATTAGTTACCAGTTAAGAGACTTTTTTAGTGGTATAAGTAAAGGTCATAAAATTTTAATTAATATTACAAATGGAAATGAAGAAGGAAGAATAGTCATAAGAGATATAAAAGTTTGTTTCTTACCATGAACTAACTTTATTCAAACAGCTTCCTCCCCCCCCCACTTTGGTGCATGGTCAAGAAATTGAACCCAGGTCTCCCACATGGAAGGTGTACATTCTACCACTCAACCACCCAGACAGCTTTTATTAAGCTTGCTGTGAATAAATAGAAATATGCTTCCATATCATCAGTGCTAAGTGTTCCCATGATCTCATTCATCTTGGTCAGATCAGTCTTTTTACCAATCAAAAATTATTGACACCAAGATGTATAGCGATAAGTAAAGATACAAAAAGGGAAAAGTAAGGCAAATGCTAAGCTTCCTTCAGGCTGAATCATGTAAAAAAAAATTGTTGAAATAAATGGTAATATGTGAGCTGCACAATTAAAAAGCTCTTTGCATAACTAAAATCGGTCATAATCAGTTTTGAGCAGGTATGTTTCAGCTAAAGTAGGGCTTTAGTCTCCTACTCTTCTCTTTCATGTTCATGTGGCCCCCTTGTGATTCATGTAACCAGATGAAATCTTGAGGAAGCGTGATACCTTTCCTAGTCACTTCATTTACTAGACAGGTTTCAGCCCATTGTTAAAAATGTTGTGGTCATTGCATGCAAATTAAAAATTCTCATCCAGTTAAACACTTTGCTTTCATTAGCTGAGATCACATGTGTTAGGCAATTATCATGGCAGCTATATCTTATTTCTACCTTCTCTCTTATTTAATACCAGCTGTTTTGGCCTTGTCTAGGGCTGAGGAGGAGCTGTAAGGGAAGTGAAGCCAGCATCTGGGTTGGAGTTGCCTGACTGGCACTATTCTAGTATGGTGTTGGGTCCCTCTGCCTGGCAAATAAAAGTACTGGCCCTTTTTCCCATGAAGAATCAGTGGCCCTACCAAGGCCTCTGGCCAGTTTCCTGAAGACCATAGTTCCTCTCTGGCCACTAGTGTCTCTGATCAGATCCTGGGCATCTGAAGTCCACCATCTATTGAGGTCCCCTCTTCCCTTCAGGCAGCAAGCCCTCTTAAGTGTAAACCCTTTTAAAATAACCCTAGGCTTGTTGATTCTTTAGTTTCTATATCTGGTTCCTAGAACATGGACACGTTTGTTTGCCATTGGTGAAATTGTGGCTTGTTGCCCTCCTAGCCTTCTTACTCTTTGCTCTGCTGTCTCCTTATTTTTAGATATTTTATTAGTCTCTATGTCTGAGCTAAATGCTATGATTCGTTTGAGCCCTACTCACTTAGCATGAGATAAGTACCATAGCATGTCTAACACTATACAGAGGACGCCTCAGTACACTGCTGCCTTCTGTTTTACTAGTTCACACTTTGTCCACTCATTTATAAAGCCTGAAATTGGGTGATGAACTATTAACAAAACCTATCCTTTCATATTTTAGTACATGGAAAACAGCTTATAGTACATGAAAATGTACCTTGCTAGGCAAGAAAATTGAGAAGAACTCTCCATTTAACAGCAAGTATTATAAAATAATTATGCCTTTCAAATAAGTAGATCTCTTCATAAAAGCATAAACTGCTTTAAGAAGTTCTGAGTTCTCATGGGCATGCTACCCATACAGCCACACAAAGCCCTGCAATTAGAAAGCTTTGGCATTTGGTTAAATGTTTTCATTTCACCTTCTTGAAATCATTACACATTTTTGAACAGAGGGTCCACATTTTCATTTTGCAGTGAGGTGTGCGAATTATATAGCCAGTCCTGATTAAAACTGTTGTACTGCACAGGTCAGGAGGCTAGGATCTAGAATGACTGAAAGAACATGCCCTTTTCTTGTGGTTTAATATACCTTGCTGTAGTAAATATAATTATTAAAGTAAGATATTGAGTTACCTTTCAATCCATTCAATAGACTTTAATTAATTTATTTTTACTAGTAAATTTTCTTCCATGAAATATTACATGATAAAAATATTTATGTGCAATATTCATAGGTTGGTAGGGCATTTGCTTTATTTCTTAAAATTAACCACAAAATTGAGAGAGCACAGTAACATTCAGAAAAATAATCTCTTAAAGTCTTTGTTACATCTCTATAAAATTATTCAGTGTTCTGTTAATGTAAGCATCCTTATTGCTAGACAAATTCTGAGTGCTGTCTTTTTTCCCCTTTTTAATGGGATCCAGTATAATTGACTTTCATTTTTATTCATTCTTTCTTGGAAGGGAAACATCTGGGAACAGATTTTACGAATACCCTTCATCTTGGAAATAATTAATGCGGTTCCCTTCATTATCTCAGTAAGTCCTAAAAGAATCTTGAAAGAAAATAATTTTGTCATTAGACCTAAGACTAATCTTCAAATCTAAATACCATTAAATTTTATATTAGCTAAGATAAATGGATTCAGACTCTGGTTAAAGTCATGGTGTTAACACATAAGTAGTAAAATCATTTGGGTAATTAGATTGTGTGTTAAAATGAAAACTTGAGATTTCGTACAATAACAAAATCAAATGTTTTAAAGAAATATGTGTTCTAAAGCTGTATTTGATCAAGTGTAAATATTACCTAAATATTTCTAGCTAAACTGTAGGATTTACTAAGTCCACTTCTCTCTTTAGTAAGAAGACTGCCAACAGCCATACAATCAGCAAACCAGCCATTTGGTTCTTTATCAAAGTACCATATAGTAGCCATTCCACAATAATCCTGTTCAACTTCAATCCCATGAATATGTAATGAGCCCTTTCCCGTTGGCTAAATGAGATTTTTATATCAATTTGATAGAATTATACTAGTATCTGTTGTTGGGGCTGTACATTCTAATGCTTAATTTGAGTTTTGTTTGGCAAATTATGAGAATAGTAGATGCCTGAAAGTGTTGCTCACTTCTTACAATTGCTTGAATTTGAGAAATTACTACTTGCAGGAGCAACTGAAACTAGATTAATTGATGACACTAACTGTATATGATTCCAATTGAATGTGGTTCCCAATGTTACTTAAAGTGGTAATGTTACAAAAGGGCAGTTCCTTCTCTCCTTGTTCCTATTTTTCACCACCAGTTGCAGGAAAGAGAGAGCCAGTACCTATGATATGTTGTCATGCTAAAAGCGTTAGTAATACGATTTCACTCTAGTGGGAGACTCTTATCATTTCTCTACTTCTTTAGTAATTTCTCTAAGAAATTTTCCCTAAGGAAGATTTATAGAATGAATGAAAAGATCATTACTGATCTTTGTATTTCATTCCTAATGAGGGTAAATTTTACATGTTTTGAATCATTATTTTGTCTTTAATAACTTTATTTTCTGTAATACATTTCTTTTTTAATCTACTGGATATAATTTCTTGCTTTGAGAGAAAAGTTTTAGTTTTGATTTGTTTTTCAGATCTTCTGGCCTTCCTTAAGGAGTCTATTTGTTCCAGTCTTTCTAAACTGTTGGCTTGCTAAACATGCCTTGGAAAATATGATTGTAAGTATAAAAGTGAAATGCAAAAACAAAAATATTTTTCAAGACATTATTTCTTACTTATTTTCAGTGTTCAGATTAAATAGAGGGACAAGATGATTTGGGGCTGTTAGTCTTGTACTTTCACATTCTATTCTTCCATAAAACATAACATGTACTATTGGAACTTATTTAGCTATAATTGTTTCCAAATGTTTTATTTGTAAATTTATTTTAAATAAATTTACATCTTAGTAGTCAGTTTTATTTAAATGCTTCTAAAAATGAATTATATATATTTAATATAATATAGTATTTTATTTATAATTATGTGCTTAAGTTTGCTTAACTTCTAAACAGAATGAAAATTTGTAAAATGACCTTTGTTAGGTTCTATGAGCTGTCAACAAAAATTGTTCAGATTTTCTGAATGTCACCACAGCAAAGTGTAATTGCAATTTGGACTGGTCCAACCTGGTAGTCAATCTTGAGGATTCATACAACCTTCCCTTCCAGTGCAATCTGTTAATGTATGATGGGAATCACTGGATTTAAGGATTCAGTATGTGATATTATCAGTCTTTTCTTACCTATAGGCAGTCTCATCTTCCATGAAAATCTGTGCTTTTTTTTTTTCACATGGGTGGTCAGTGAACCCGGGTCTCTGGCATGGCAGGCAAGAACTCTGCCACTGAGCCACGGTTGCCCACCCCTTTTGTTTTTGTTTTGTTTTGTTTTGTTTTTTAATCTGTGGGGTTTTGTAAGGCTTTGTATTGGAGCTACTCATTTAAAGTAATCACTTTAGATTTAACTGGGTTGGGCTGCAAGAGGGAAAGTAGAAGGCAGAAAGGGAAGCAGTAGTTAAGATAAGAGATGCAGAACCCAAGAGCTTGACCCACCATTGTAGTGTGTCAAAGGCTGAACCTGTTCAAATGAATGATTTATGTTGACTATAGGCTTCAAAACTCATAATTTAACTGTAAGACATTTGCTATTCAGTCAGTTGATACACAAATGCTAGTATGAGGCCACTGCAGACTAAGCATTCTGATAGGCAAACAATTGAACTTTTCTGCTTATTTCTTCATCTACAAGAAAGAATAAAATACTTATGTTACAGACTTTCTGTGAAAAGTAAATGTATACGTAAATATATATGTGTGTCTATACATTGTAATATTTCTAGCATAAACTTAATAAAGACTCAAAATTATAAATTTCCCTTTTTGTTTTGTTTAGTGTGCACTGATGAAGCCATCCAGTAAGATTTTTATATTAAACAAATGATTTCTATAGTATTAGCTGTGCTCTTTATTTTTAAAAATTAAATTTATTTTAGGAGGTTCTGTTTTAAAATATAATAAGATAATTATATTATAATTATATTTAATTATATATAATTATATTTATAATTATATACATACAGATATATTAAAATTTAAGTCTGGCTATATTGAAAAATAAAACTTCTTGGAAGGCAAACTTGCTTTTCTTTTAAATGGCTTATAAATAGACAATATGAGCCAAGTTTTGGAAGGCAAACTTGCTTTACTTTTAAATGGCTTATAAAGAGACTTTATGACTGAAGTTTAGGCCAAAAGGAGGATATGGCTAATATTGAGGTATTCATAAACAGATAAATATTTCTAAACTTTTATATCAGATAACCACTGGAGGTCCATGAAGGCACATGGAAAACGGGTGAAGTTGTGTCCTGTGAAATGGCTTACAGTAACACTGGGCTGTCTTAATTGCCCAAAGGAAATACTTGTTTCACTAAATATAGGTTGCCTAATTGCTAGTGAATATGATAGAACAAGGAGTGAGGGGGGGAACAGTTCCTTTCAAATTACTGTGTTATTATGTGGAAACAATAAACTAAGAAATTATTGAGAGTAGGAGAAATGCTGTGCAGTATTCACTTAGGATGCATTTTTCTATTTTGTTTCTGTATTATGCTAAATATTTCTCTGTTTTCCTGCTCATTAACACCTCTGCTAGAAGAAAGTAAGGGATGAAATGTAAAATGCTAATCAATCAACTTATTTTTCTTACCAGTTTTGGTTAAATGTGCATGCAGGAAAATAAAATAATGGCTCATTTCTACCTGGTGAAGTTATTTTCCTCATGATTTAAAAACCATTTAATGTTTATTATAATAAATTTGAGATAAAAAGAAAAGAACAGAATATTATAAGCATCCATAAATCTACCATGCAGACTACACACTAATGATATGTTTAAGTGCTTCCAGTATTTTCTAGGCAGAAACACACTTATGTCACTTGTGAATTATATTGTATGTTTAATTTTATGATTGAAATTTTCATCTTATGGCACTATGTAGTGGATATTTCTGTGTTATTGAATATTCTCTTCAGTCCACTTTTAACGGGTGTTTCTAAATCCATTATATAGATATTGATCAAGTTTGCCATTTTTGTAACCATATTTTAGCTTTTGTAGTAATATGAACCATTTGTTATTTCATATTATGAATATTATAATTTTATAATAATGATTATCATATGCAAATATTTGTACCCATCTTTGAAGGTTTTCATGTGGTTAATTTAAGAAATTATGTTAAGTGCATAATTATGGAATGAATGAATGAGTAAAATAGAAAGGGATATTTCTGAATTTTGACCTGACAAATTGCCATCAAAAATTTATAACAAATCACATAAGCAATATGGCATGTGAGTGCTCATTTTTTCTTCCTAAACAATAGCAGGTATATTATGAGGTTTTAAGGTCTACCAATTGGAAAAGTAAGAAGTATATCTTGAATTCACAATTCTTTTAGCATTAAAGCAGTTGAACTTTAAAAAAATTGTTAGTTGGCTATTTATTTCTTTTTTTATTAAATTGCCTGCCTATTTGTACTTATTTAGAAAATGAGATTTTACTGCCATTCTACTATTACTTTCTCTTTATTTGAATATATTATTTCTGATATTTTACATTGAAAAATTTCCATAAATGATTATGTTACGTCATCATGGGAGGGTTCTGGGGGAGTCCAATGCAGCATCTCTTCAGTTGCTTGTAAGGTCAGTAAACTGAAATTTAGTGTTTTATGCTTTTCTCATAATACTATCTTAGTAATATGAATGATATATTTTAATATTTCGACCTAGGCAAAAATTAAAATATGCTGCTATGTTAAAGTATATATATTGGGTAACCACAGAACAGGGAAATGTAATACATTTTAAACTCATGCATATTTGTGATTTATCAAAAATTACATATTTTTTTCTGTATTATTTTAGAATGATCTACACAGAGCCATTCAGCGTACACAGTCTGCAATGTTTAATCAGGTTTTGATTTTAATATCTACATTGCTGTGTCTTATCTTTACCTGGTAAGATTATGCACATTAGCATTTTTATCTTGTTCATTTATTATATAGTTTGTAAAGTAAACAATATTATATTATTTCATATGATAGTTGGTTAAAAAAAAGAAATTAAGAGATAACTACTTACCAGAAATGTTACCAATAACTTACAGAAATAAAAATAACCTCTTTTCTTTCATCTCACAAAAGAAACAAGAAAGCATTGCTATTGATATTTATTGCAGATCTGACATGTTCCCAAATACTATAAATAAAAAAACACAAGAATTTGTAGTACATGCCATAGTTGTCAAACCAAGAATTTGTTCTTCAAGCTACTGCCATTGAGGTGCCCTTGTCTTTCTACAATCTTCAAAGCAAAATTACTGTTGATAAAACTGTCATTGCCCATCTGCCTTGGCTACGTGATGTTTTAGTGTGTGATCAGGCAGAAAGCAAGGGAAGATCTTCTGACAGTGTGAGGCAGGGCTGGTCCTTTGCTGTATTATAGATTTTAGATTTATTATATTTCCTCTTCTGGAAGGTCACACTTTGACAGTTATAGAGTAGCGCAGTGTGAAATGGTACACTGCAAATACAGATTCATACATATCCTTAACTAGAGAAAAAATGTGAAAATCAGGAAATGAGATAAAATGTGTCTGGTTTGAAGGAGACTTAGATATGTGCAATTGTATTCTATCTTGGATTTGACTGTATTGACATTGCAGAAGTACTAATTAAAAGGAACACACACATGCACTAGTATAACTGAACTAGGTATAGATATATATATATTGATATAGATATATATGTATGACAACTTCTAAGTATCAGTAGTATCTCAATATTCTATTAACTGGACTTAACTTGTTTTATTGAGTACTTTGGTATCTTAACATTAAACTTATTTTAGTATATTTAATTCCTTTAGATATAAAATGTTCCTCTAAAATTGACACAATGTCATCCCATCTTTCAGATTTATTTTTCTCACTTCACAAATTTTTTTCTACAATTTACCCAGTAACTATTTCATTGTATAAAGAAATAGGAAATAATAACAGTTTTGATTTCTCTTCCAATGTCATCAAAATTCTTGATGTCAATAGTATGACATTATTTGAGTAATTTAGGTGTTTTCTCATCTTATGTGAAGAGAAGAACTTAAAATAAAAAATATTATATACTTCTGCACAGGCTAGTTTTTCAACTGCTGAAAGGAAATTTTCAAAAGTAAAATCAATTATTTCTAAATATAATGTTGGATTCTGTTAAAGTTATATTTAGTAAATATGTCATTGAAATGTTAAATTAATTTTATGTAATGACATTTCAGTACTTTTGTTCTGGAGGCATTGTCATTACAATAATTCTTCATCAACAAAAGTGAGCTCTCTATTTGTTCCTATTTTCTGCCTAGTGCTTCTATATTTTGGGTAGTTTTACATTCAAAGGAAGCTCTAGACAAAGTTTGCCATATTCTTATGCCAAAGATTGCAACAGCTCTAGATAAAAGTCTTTTCATAATCTACATAATTTTCATTATGTAATTTATTCAACACTAAAGTCATTTCTGTTTTACTGTGAATTTTGCAGTTGTTGTTTGTGTACATGTGTGTTTGTTACAGACTTGGACAATTAAGTGGTAGTTTTTAGAGACATTTCATATTGAAGCTGCATATATATGTCAGGCTCTTAATGTGCGATTATTATACAGAGTTATGTTCAGCTACTTAAAATTCCATTGCCTTTAATCACTTGTACATTAATATATTTACATTAATATGTCATCAGTTAACATTATATTAATCATTGTATATCATATATGCTCTTCTCACAAAGAGTTGCAGCACATGCAATACAAAATACTACCATACACAAAAATAGAGCAAGTTAAACAAATAGAAATAGATTTCTTTTGTGCATGAAAGTCTAGGTAGGCTGCTCAGGACTACTGTACTTGCTTGATATTATTGGGGAACAATTTTCCTTATATCTTGTTTTTCCACCATTCTCAAAACAGGGTTTCCAGCTCATAGTCCAAGATAGCTGCTGTAGTTTTACCATTATATCCTAATTCCAGATTTTAGGATGGGAGATAAAATGGAGAGGGTATGACCCTTTCTTTATAGCACAAGACAGGAATTGCATGCATAATTTAAGCTCACACCTATTGACTAGAATTTGGTCATGTATCTACCCATGGTTTTAAGGAGAGAAAGAATATAGTTTGAACATTAATAAACTCAGCTGAATATTGTAGCTTCATGGGAAAAAAATGCTGCATATTGTGAAACAACATGCTTCTTGGCACTAATCAAGTGCAAAAGTCCATCTGTACTTCAGTTTTTTAAAACTCAGAGCTATAGTAGTTCAGTACCCTTAGAGAACTGAATTTATTTAGGCTTATTTTCCATTTCATTAAATGAGGATAATATTAACCACTATAAATATACTTTATATATATATATTTAAATAAGGATTAAATTACAGATGTTTGTATGCCTGTCATTGGCATGAATATTCTAAAAAATTTTAGTTTTCCTGTTTAATGCACCCTTATATAGGATGATTAAATTCTCAGGTGATTCCATGAAACTAATTTATTCCAAGCTGTATAAGTATAGAAATCTATTCATAATACTATGAAATTGAGCCACTATGTCTAAAAATATATTTAACAGGAAATATGAGAAAACATCTTCCTTCACTGAAATGTGTTCAGATTTTTTATACTTCCTACATATTCTAATTTTTTTCCCTCCGTTTATTCCCACTATTAAGACAATGGTAACAACACTCCTTCTGGGCACATTTACTACTTTTAATTTTATGAACACAGCATTGCAATATATTAAGTCTCCAGTCTCACTTTAGGCTAGTGCGTTTTCCTTATTTGGCCTAAGAATAAAGTGACAAGTAGAAACCAAGGCATGATAAATAAGGGAATGATTCTAGGAAGCAGACAGGATGTGATTGCTTTTTAAAAATAAAGGTAAAAACTATTTTCAGGACTTATAAGGAGTATTTCTCATGAATAAAGATTCTTATTTCTGGCTTGCTTTCTGAATATTGAACCATATACCAAGTGGCAAGTTACCACTACTTTTTCTACTCTTGTATCTCAGATATCCCTTTATGACACTTTAGTGGGATTATCCATAATTAGTTGATGTTACATTATATCATAGTATAACACTGTCAATGTATTTTCAAACCAGATCTGTTAATAAATATCTCTTAATTTAAGCCTCAAAGTTTCAGGAACCAATATTTGATGAATTGGCTGTGTTATTCATGAATCTCAAAGTCTTAGAATCACCTGTTTTAGAAGGCTGATGTATAGTTTTAAAATGTATCAATTCTTCATCATTATTAACATTATAAAGGACCATCATTAAGCATCTGCTACAAGAGACAATATGCTCAGTACCAAACTGAAATTGAAAATTAAGTTCCTAACCCAGTCTCTGTTGGGAATGTGCTTAGAATTGTTTTCCTTGTCATTGTAATGGAATCGGGCTAATCTGTCCACACTTTGGCTGTGTACCCTTCATGATCAGTTAACACACACTTCCAAAGCAGCTGGGATTTGTGATTCAGCTTGTGTCTGTGAAACAAAGCCGAGTAAACTGGTACATCCGGGAATTAAGTATATGACTTTGGCTTAATTATGAACATATTCTAACCAATAATAAGTACTATAATTTATCATGCATTTGGTCTTTCTAATTTTACTCTTATAGACTTATTTTGCATCTAATCTTTTTCAAACTTTAATTTTTTTATTTAAATAAATGTGAATGTTTAGATATTTTCCTACTCTTTCATAGGGCTATAACATAAAGAACATTATTATATTAATGGATATTTTATGTTTTAATTCAGTATAAAAAATTTAATCACCCACTCAGCCCTGTTTCAGAATAAATTAAATCCATTTATTTATTGTGTAAAAACATGATCTATTAAATAATACTAAATGCCTAATTCAGACGTATTTGGAATTTTCATGTGCATCTTTGTTAGAATTTATTTTATATATAAATATAAATAACTTTAATATATTTAATATAAATAAAATAAATATAAATACCTCTTAGGTTCTTGAACTATATTATTAATTCAATTGTTAATGCAAATAGGCACCTGGGAGTGGGTAGTAGGAAGCACTGTATTTTGAAGGAAGTATCACAACATGGTCTAATGGTGTTATCACCGTTACAATATTTGATTCATAGTTTTATTTTGTCAAATTGTTCTGCTTATGTTTTAAATGAATGACAGCAATTGAATTTGTTTGATAGCATGACCATTGGTTAACAGCCTCCAAATTCGTATTACACTAAAACAAATAAGAATCTATTTGCCCCAACTAAACTTGTGATGGCGGGCAGCCATGTTTTAGGGTGGTGACTAGAGACGTAAGGGAAATTTAAGTTTGGAGAAGGGGAATATAGCTATTTAATATATCTAAATAATAATAATTTAATTATTAATGTAAATACCTAAGAAAGGATTATAAATTAAAATTCTCTATCAAAACAAACTTATTAAATCATGTGAAGAAAGTATAGTTATTTTTAGACAGGCAAATCTTCATAATGGTAATTAACATTTTAAGTATTTACTATGAGTCAGATACTTTTCTGAGCAGTTTGTATGTAATAACTAATCTCCACAGTAATCCTTTTAGGTAGATTCTTTTAGCCTAATTTTATGGATGAAGAAACTAAGGCACAAAATAGTGAAGGGAATTTACCAAAAGGAACAGTTAGATAGAACTCAAGTCTTAAGTGTAGGCAATGCTCAACTTTCAGGAAGAAATAAAGCTGTATCCTACAATGGACTAACAGTGAATACGTACTCACATCAAAACTAGCAGTTGCTAGATATAATGTAACACTACCCGCACGTTTCTAAGGAAAATTTATTTAGAACCTAAAATTGTGCATCAAATTAAATTATCTTTGGTTATGATAGTAGTGTGTTTTCAGACATTTGAGAATTCAGAAAATACTATAAGGAAATAAAGTTTTAAAAAAAGAAAAAATATGTAAGCTTTGAGAAACAGTGGTATATGCAATAGTTGCACAGTGGCTGTTTCCTTGGAGAGCCCCATTTGTAGACTGCATTTTTTCTGGGGAGTGCAGCTAAAGGCTTTTCCAGGTTGAGGCAGAGACACCATTATTATTTTTGATGACTTTGACTTCTAGCCAAGGGAGTTTCCAGTTATAAGTCAGGGTGAAGGATTAACAGCAAGCCGAAGTTGTCATACCAGCACCAACAGAGAATCATTGACCTTTATGGGCATTATAGAAACCACATGGACCTAAAGAGGGGTTGCTCTAGTAAAGGTGTAATAGATTTTCAGGGAGAATAATAACCTGGAATTAAAGCTGCAGCTGGTTCAGCTTACTTCAGCTGGCATCGTTCTTAATGTGCTGTCTGCAGATATTCTGCAGGATAGGTGACAATATATAGATGAGGGAGGGAGACATGATGGATAGATGACAGAGAAATAGACAAATATTTAATGATAGATAGATAGACCCAAGAGAAAACTGTCATTAAAAGCAAAAGTGGCTGTGTAAACAGGAAACTTTCAGATAAATTTTTCTATATAGCCTCTAAGACATTAAAGCACCTTGAAAAAAGAGCACAATAGAACATTAACAATTAAAAAGAGACAATAAGGCAAAAATAGATGAAAATTGAACTAAAAATAAAATGATTCTTAAATAAATTAAAGTTGCATAGAGAATATAAGACGTTTAATATGCATCACTGTAAATGTAATCAGTTTGAGGTAATGTCATGGTTAAAAGAAAAATCAAAACAGGGGGAAGTGATTGAGGAGAGATTAATAAAAACAATTTAAAAATAAGTCCAGAATATATATGTGCTGGTTTGAGGCAGCCCTTGTTTTTTTTTTAACTTTTCTTATTGTATAGTATAACATATATACAAAGCAAAGAAATAAAAAGCAATAGTTTTCAAAGCACTCTTCAACATGTGGTTACAGAACAGATCCCAGAGTTTGTCATGGTCTACCATACGATCCTCTCATAATTTTCTTTCTAACTGCTCCAGAATATAGGAGGCTAGAGGGCTTAAATATTTTTTTATCATCACAATTGACTCTTTTTCCTTCTTTTTCTGTGAAAAATAACATATGTTCAAAAAAGCCATAAAGTTCAAAGCACAGCACCACAATTAATTATAGAACATATTTCAGAGTTTGACATGGATTACAATTTCACAATTTTAGATTTCTACTTCTAATTGATCTAAAATTCTGGAGACTACAAGATACATCAATTTAATGATTCAGCATTCATATTCATTTATTAAATCCTATCTTCTATGTATAACTCCACAGTCACCCTTGGTCTTTCCATAACCTCTCTTTAGGGGTGTTTAAGCTATGTCAGTTCTAAATTTTTGATATTGGAAGGGTCTGTCACTAATATGGGAGTGAAATAGGGAGCTGGAACTATATGATGTTCTGGAGAGGCTAAATTTCAGGATTTATCTGGACCAGGGAACAATCTGGAGGTCGTAGGTTTCTGGAAAGTTACTCTAGTGCATGGAACCCTTGTGGAATCTTATAAATTGCCCTAGGTGTTCTTTAGGATTGGCTGGAATGGTCCTGGTTGGGGGTTGGCAGGTTATGATAGGTAGCAAGGTCTAACTGAGGTGCATAAGAGCAACCCCCAGAGTAGCCTCTCAACTCTATTTGAACTCTCTCTGCCACTGATACTTTATTAATTACATTTCTTTTCCCCCTTTTGGTCAGGATGGAATTGTTGATCCCACAGTGCCAGTTCTGGATTCATCCTTGGGAGTCATCTCCCACGTCGCCAGAGAGACTTTTGCCCCTGAATGTAATGTCCCACATAGAGGGGAAGACAATTATTTCATTTGCAGAGTTGGGCTTATAGAGAGTGAGGCCACAGCTGAGCCACAAAAGAGGTCCTCCAGAAGTAACTCTAGGCATGCCTATAGGTAGTCTAAGCTTCTCTGCTACCTACATAAGCTTCACAAGAGTAAGCCTCATGATCAAAGGTGTGGCCTATTGATTTGGGTGTCCCTAAAGTTTTACACAGTATCAGGGGATTCCCTGATGGTAAGGTTTAATAGTTCCATATTGTTTCCCCTCTCCCTCAGGGGACTTTACCAATACTTTTTGATTATCTGCTTAATATACATAGGGAGTTTCCAGGCATTACAATAATCTGTACAGGATTAAAGGACCTCTTTCTTATTCTGTGCTCCTTGTATTTCAGTTGTTCAAATGAGTTTTACAGGTAGGTTGAATTAGATTATGTCCTACAGAAAAGTTCAGTTCCAGATCAAATAAACCTTTCTTCCATTGGTGTCAAACAGCATGTGTGGTTCTAAAATATAGACACTGTCTTCCTTACCTCTGTGTTCTGAATTACTTTAACCTTAACCTGTTCAGCTTCATTCTTATCTCTAAATATCAGGTTGTATATAAAAAACAGCCCCTCGAAATCCAGAAATAATAATCACCATTCTGGACTTAATATGTCTGCTCCAAAAGCTTACAATATAGACCCGTTTTCTTATAAGCATTTTCTAAAGGTGACCATAGCGTTGTTTTTTTTTTTTTTTTGTGGCTCATTTTATCTCACCAAATGTCCCGCATGTTCATTCATATAGTTGTATGCTTCATGACTTTGTTCCTTTTTGTAGCAGCACAACCGTTGTTCAAAAGTATACACCATTGTTCACCAACCAAAAGTATACACCATCATTCAGCCACCTGCATTTATCACACATCATGTAGAAGACCCAAAGTCCACAGTCCATCAACATTCTCAGTTTCACATTATTTCATTGTTCCCAAGAGAAAGAAAACCAAAAAAAAATACACACTCGTCAAATATGAAATCTAAACCTCCTCTTAATTCTTGTCCCTCCCCCTATTTTTTACCTCTGCTATTGCTGTGATAGTGCTGATAGTTTACTTTTGAACATAGCTCATAGCATGCAATAGCAGTTTTCCCCCTGTACCTTGGACTTAAAGACTCTTTATACAATAGTCATATCTTTGAAATAATTCTTGCAAGAACTCATTCATATTTCTAGTGTGAATCAGGGGGACACATAGGTCTATACAACCCCTTTCAATCTTGTTCATCTTCAATATGGTGGTATTACTTATAGTCCCACTAGAGAATCACCTTTTATCTATTCATTAGCTAATGGTTCACCCATCTCCAGCTTCTATGTATCTCTAATTCCCCTATATTCTGTATTATTAGACTCTGATTATACCTTTATGCTGGTTATAAAAGTGGTATCATACAGTATCTATCCTTTTGTGTCTGGCTAATTTCACTTACCATTATGTCTTCAAGGCTAATCCATCTTGTCATGTGCTTCAGGACATCATTTTGTCTTACTCCTGCATAATATTCCATTGTATGTATATACCAAATTTTGTTGATCCACTTGTCTGTTGATGGGCATTTGGTTCATTTCTATCCTTTGGCAATTGTGAATAATGCTGCTATGAATACTGGTGTACACATGTCTGTTAGTGTCATTCCTTTCAGCTCTTCTGGGTTTATATCAAGAAGTGCTATGGCTAGGTCAAAAGGGCAACTCAATATTTAGTTTCCTAAGGAAACACCAAAAAGTCTTCCACAGTGGCTGCACCATTGTACATTCCTACCAGCAGTGTATAAGTGTCCCAGTTTCTCCACATCTTCTCCAACATTTCTGTTTGTTTGTTTAACAGCAGCCATTCTTAGAGGTGTGAGGTGGTATCTCATTGTAGTCTTGATCTGCATTTCCTTTATAGACAATGAAATTGAGCATCTCTTCATGTGCTTTGGAACCATCTATATTTGCTCTTCAGAAAAATGCCTCTTCATATCTTTAGCTCATTTTACAATTGGGTTGTTTGTTCTTTTGTTGTTCAGTTATATCATTTCCTTGTATATACAGGAAATCAAACTTTTGCTCGGTATGTGATTTCCAAATATTTTCCTTTTGACAAAGTCTTTTGAGGTACAGAAGCATTTGATTTTGAGGAGTTCCCATTCTATTTTTTCTTCTGTTGCTTATGTTTTGGGTGTAAAGTTAAGGAAGCTACCTTCTATTACTAGGTCTTGAAGATGTTTTCCTACATTTTCTTCTAGAAGCTTTATTGTGCTAGTTCTTATATTTATGTTTTTGATCTACTTTGAATTAATTTTTGTGTAGGCTGTAAGATAGGGGTTCTCTTGGCTATTGATATCCAGTTCTTTCATGCCCAATTATTGAAAAGACTAATTTGTCCCAGTTCAGAGGATTTGGGGACCTTGTCAAAAATCGGTTGCCCATAGATTGGTGATCTATTTCTGTACTCTCGATTCGATTCCATTGGTCAATGCTTCTGTCACTGTGCCAGTACCATGCTGTTTTGACCACTGTGGTTTTATAATAATTTTTAGTCAGGGAGTGTTAATCCTCCCACTTCATTCTTCTTTTTTAGGATGCTTTTAGCTATTTGGGGTCTCTTTCCCATCCAGATGAATTTGGTAGTTAGCTTTTCCATATCTTCAAAATCGGTTGTTGGAATTTTGATTGGTGCTGTGTTGAATCTGTAGATCAATTTGAGGAGAATTGACATCTTAACTATATTTAGCCTTCCTATCCGTGAGCAGGGAATTTTGGGCCCTTTCTTTTAATCCTAATTCAATACCGTAGAATGGAAACTTTTTATTAGCTTATCTTCATGGCCATGTGTCACACCCAATTGTGGATGTTACTTTTGATTAGATGGAGATGTAACTTCTCCCACTGCAGGTGGGTCTTGATTAGATTTCTGGAATCCTTTGTAAGAGAAAACATTTTGGAGAAACCTGAGAAATGACAGAAACTTCAGAGCTAACAGAGAGAGCAGATATAGTTGCTTGGAGAACAGATACTTCAGGAAAAAAAAGGAGACCAAGGGTATTTGGAGATGCTTGGAGTCTAGTAGACATCACCATGAGATGTTATGCAAGCCAGAACTTGGTGAGAGCGAAGGGAAGCCAAGAGATGAAAACCAGCCCCAGAAAAGCAAAGTGAGGACCCCTTGTAGGAAGAGAGGCTGAAAACAATGGAGCCCAGGAATAAGGAACCAGCAGATGCCAGCCATTTGACAGAGGTGCTCTTGACCCATCAGCCTTTCTTGAGTGAAAGTAACCACTTGTTGGTTCCTTAATTTGAACACTTTCACTTCCTTAGTATTTAACTTATTAAATTTCCCTTTTTAAAAGCTATTCCAGTTCTGGAAAATTGCATTCTGACAACTTGCAAACTAGAACAACATATTTTGAAAAAGAAGACTGAGATATATTTCTAAAGGTAAAAACACCTTGTGCCTAAGAGAAACAAACTTTCCTGAAATAGGGGTCCAAGGGTAGTTCATGGGTAGAATTCCTACCTGCCATGTGGGAGATCTGGTTTCAATTCCGAGCCCATATACTTCCCCTGCCAAAAAAAAAAAAAAAAAAATTCTACACTTGGTGCTGCAATAATGGGATACTCATATGGAAAAAGAATGAAATGTGACCCTCACCATGCATCATACAAAAAAAAGCATCCTGAAATAAAAAGTTAAAATATCTTAACCTGATAATTAAAAAGCTTGACTCTTCACAATTAAAAAAAAAATGACGCAGTAAAATCAACAAAATGATGCATATTGGGGAAGTTATGGAAGCTAACTAATGTATTAGTTAGGGTTCTCTAGAGAAACAGAATCAACAGGAAACACTCACAAATATATAATTTATAAATGTCTCTCACATAACCGTGGGAACACAGAGTCCATAATCCGCACGGCAGGCTGTGAAGCCAACAGTTCCGATGTGGGGTCTGGATGAACTCCACAGGAGAGACTCACCAGCCAAAGCAGGAACAGAGCCTGTCTCTTCTGAATCCTCCTTAAAAGGTTTCTAGTGATTAGATTAAGCATCACTCATTGCAGAAGGCACTCCCCTTGGCTGATTACAAATGGAATCAGGTGTGGATGTAGCTGATGTGATCATGATTTAATTCTATGAAATGTAGGCAGGCCAGCACTTGCCCAACCAAAGAGGTACCACCATTTGGCCAAGTTGACACATGAACCTGACCATGACAACTAATAATTTTGTATTAGCCAGGATTTTCATACAGGTATAAAAGCAATCAATTGATATTATCAAAAATGAGCAGATGTAGAAAGTATGATACATCTGAAGCTTCCTTGAAAATATTTTATAATATAATCTAGTCAAGCTAGAAATCAGTCAACATTAAAGAAATAAGATAGGAGATTTGATCAAATAATTGAGGTTAAACACAAATTAATTTTATTGTGGAAATAGTCATGTGATCAGTTCTTAAAGAAATCCTAACATGTCCTAATAATTGGAATGTTAGCTCAGATTTATTTAATATTTTCAGTCTGTGCTTGTTAGAAAAGATTTATGTGCCCTAGAAAAGCCATATTTTAATCTTCATTATTCTTGTGGGAACAACAGTTTCTTCTAATCCCTATTCAGTACTATAGGCTGTAAACCTGATAGGTTATATTCATAGAGATATGAATCAATTGTGGGTATTAAATTGGATTAGATGGAGATGTGTCTCCGCCGATTCTATGTGGGTCTTGATTAGTTTAACGGAATCCTATAAAAGAGGAGACATTTTGGAGAGAGTTCCCTTTGATAAAGAGGAGAGAGCTGCAGAACCACAACAGAAGGACAAGAGAACCACAGAGTCCACCAGCCAGTGACCTTTGGATATGAAGAAGGAAAATGCCTCACGGGGATCTTCATGAAGCAACAGGCCTGAAAAGGAAGCTAGCAGATGCCACCATGTTCACCATATCTGCCATGTGTCTGTCCATTTGAGAGAGAAACCCTGAACTTCATCAATCTTCTAAAATCAAAGTATCTTTCCTTGGATGCCTTAGATTGGACATCTATAGACTTGCATTAATCGGGACATTTTCATGGTCTTAGAACTTAAACTTATAACTTAATAAATCTCCCTTTTTAAAAGTTGTTCCAATTCTGGTATATCACTTTCTGGCAGCTAGAAAACTAGAACATTGCATGTTAATTTATAAAAAATTTCACAGCCTTTTGTAGTAGTTATTATTATCCTCATTTTACAGACAGAAACTGAGGTATAAAGAGGTTTAAAAATTTGTCTAAGGTCCACAATTAGCAAGAAGCAAAACATACATTTCAACCTAGACAAATTGTTTTTAGAGCCCAGATGCTTAACTAGTATATCATTTGCATGATATCCTAGAAGTCATTAAGCTAGACATATAAAAATGGCAATCATACTAAAAAATTCAAATAGGACTACAATAATTTCCTCATCTTTATTATTGTGAATTTTAAAAATACTGTTAAAATAATTGTAGTTTAATAAAAGTCATTAAGGGGTGGGCCATGTTGGCTCAGTGGCAGAGTTCTCGCCTGCCATGCTGGAGACTTGAGTTCATTTCCTGGTGCCTGCCCTTGTAACAACAACAAAAGAGAAATAAAAGTTATTAAAGTAATCTTTTAATTTAAAAATATTTTTGATTAGCTCTGGAAAAATATTTCAGCAATTAATTTTTTTGTGTAACTATCTCAAATTCAGCAATTTTTCACTTTATTTTTAAATTTCAAGGAAAAATAAATAAAATAAATTTAGATTAAATTACCACATAATTGCAGTTAGGCAAAATTATTTCCATCAACCTATTTATTGCTATCTGTATCTTTCTATACATCTATAGAAATATATGAGACCATATTAAACGCTATGTGATACAGAATTATGAATAAATTTTCATCTTTTTTCCCTATCCTTTCTTTTATGGTTTAAATCTTTATAATAGATATGAATTCTGAAAACAAAAAAAATTTAACCCAAAATGCAAAATGTAATGCCACAATCATTATTATTTGCAAAATTAGATTTTTTAAAACCAACTTTCAGATATTTCCTCTTTTATGAAATTTTCTTGAAAACTACCTCAATTATGGCACGTTTCCAAGTTTTATGCTTCCTAAGCAGTCAAAAAATTTGTGAAGTGTATAATGTCTCTTTAATTATCAGTGTTTCTTCCTGGACTTTTATAATAGATAAGAACAAAGATTCGATTCACCTTTCTTATAGTTTTGTCCCCAGCATCTCTCATGGTTGTTGGGACATACTAGATACTTAACAAATATTTCCTGAATTGACAAAAAAAAAATCTGGCATTAAAATAAATAATATCCTAGCAATTGGAGATACTCTATATGGTACCCTAAGCATGTTCAGAACATATTTATTGAGAAAACTCCTTTAAATACCACCTTCTTACAGCTAATTTTGGTGTAAGGTCATAGGTCGGAATCTTTATAAATTTCCACGGCAGCATGTAATTCTATGAACTTGATGTTCTAGGATTGTTGCTTCTGCCAAAGAGATATAACTTGGTATTAAAACATCTATGGCTTTTTTATTAAAAAGAAATACATTTTGAAATGATTGTTATAAATTGTAGACACTTACCTCATAGGGCTAATTTTTGCTCTTATTTTGTCTCCATGTAACTTCTGGATGTATGCCTTGGCTATTTTCTCTTTCCTCTTTTCCCTTAATTTTCAAATTAAGAACAGAACAATATAATAAAGTTAGTGAAACTATCACTTTCTATGTTGAGCACAGAACCAGATTGGGTAAATAGTAGAGAGGCATGATAATAAATATAACATTATCACAATGCCCCATCAGTTTTTCTATTCCTTAATGTTCTTTGCTTTTTCTTCTCCTTCTTCCTTCACTTTTTCTTAACATTTTTCCTTTGATTCTCCCATCTGTTCTAAATTCTGATTCTCTTCTGAAATTTCTACCAATTTTCTATTTTAAAGTAAACAAAATGCATGTTTGTCATTAAGGTACAAGGCACAGGCATCAGGATATGGACACTTTTCATAAATTAGTAAATTGATGTGGATAGATTGACTCCAGGTTAATGGTTTGTCATGACTCATTAATCTTTTTTGCATAGGCACAAAGATAGTGCCAAGAGAGTGAGAAATATCTTTCAACAATGGAAAAACTGTCCTAAAAAAATCACACTCTAGACTGTGTAAAATTCTAACATTGCAAATACTTTAAATTCCAAGGGAATATTATGTTTTAGGCAGATCCTCTAGAGGCAATGAAAATGATTATTTGGAACAATTTAATTGGTATTCATTCAATAAATACCAAAGTGCAAGTCGTGGGCTGATTTGAATGCTAATGTCTAAATTATAGGAATGAAATCAAAGTGCTAGAAGCTTTCAGCACAGAATGGCATTGCTAATTAAATTTTTCAGTAACTGCAAAACAATGCGTTTCATAGGGAGTATATGGATATTTAAGCTTATTTATTTTTTCCATGTGACTTTTTTTCTCTGAAAATATTTTGTTATACAAATTGACATTTACCAGGTGCTTAAAAAGTTTACATCTCAATATTTTCCTTTCATTCGAATTAATATTATGCATATAAGGTTTGCCAAAGCTTAACAAGCTTGTGTTAACATTTTAAAAGAAACAGATTTTTAAGAAGCACAGAGTAAGTGGTTGTAATTAATGTGACTTTGTTATTATATATAGGGCCTATTTAAACAAGCAAGGCATCTATGTTCTCAGGGTAAAATGAGTGTTTGTATTTTATATCCAGAGAAGGATATACAAACCTAGTTCCCAAAGTCCTGGGTTGTGGAGAGGAGGTCACTGATCACTGCTTTGATGAGCAACTTTAAGTCGTGGGGGACCAGGCTCTGAGGGCACTGACTGTTCCACCCTGCCCAGGACAGAGAATTAAAGACCATACATACTTCCTCAAACCTGCGGAGGAAAGTTGATGGGCTACTGAAACCAGAAAAGTGTGGAATCAAGTCCCTGGAGCCCTTTCTGGCCCCTCCTTCATACTGTCTCCAGAGTAGTTTGGAGTTGACTAGTGCTCCCTTTGTGAGTTCCTGGTCTTATTCTGCCTGGGAAGGACTGACTTGGAAAACTCTCTGGTGTCCTCCCCGCCCCTGCCTCCCAGAACTTGCCCTCCAGGCAAAAGCAGCTTGAGACAAAGAAAGCAGTGTAAAGAGCAATTGAAGTGGGTGGCCTGCGGTAATGGTCTATCTGCTTTAATTCCAGCAGTGGGGCACCTGGGAGGTAGAGAAGGTTTGTTTTGTTTCCTAGGAAGTAGTCAAGACATTCAAATTCCATTAAGCAGGGAACTCCTGTAAGGTCAATAGCAAGCACAAATCCAGGACAAATCACAGGTAAGAAAAGGCTGTGAGAACACTGCACCTTGCATTTGCCTTGGGGGACCTTCCTGGCAGGAGGACTCAACTCTGACAGAACACCAGCCAGTGCAAAGCCAATTTGCTAAGATGGTGAGAGGTATTTTTTGCTTATATTTGCTTGGATTTGTTAGCTCTTGACACTCAAGAAAATCTCTTTCTTATCACCAACTGGGTACAAACTCAGGAGACAGACATCTCAGGGGATAAATTCGAGAGCTACCATTTTAAAATATTAAAATGTACAGTGTACAACAAAAGATTACAGGAAAAACAAAAAGGGTTGGTGTGATGTTGCTCAGTGGCAATATTCTCTCCTGCCATGCTGGTGACTCAGGTTTAATTCCCGGTGCCTGCCCATGCAAAAGAAAAAAAAAAAAACAAGAAATGATGACTCATCCAAAGAAAAGAGGTTGAAAATCCAGAAAACATCAACAAAAACCAGACTGGACATTTTGGACAAAAATTTTAAAAAATAATCTTTAATATAATCAAGGAGATGAAGGAAAATACAAAAAAAGAACTAAATATCAGAAAAACAATGAATGAACCACATAAGAATCTCAATAAAGAGACAGAAACTTCAAAAAGGATACTAGCATAACTACTGGAGTTGAAGACCACAGTAGCTAAAATGAAAAAGTCCCAGGAGGGTTTCAAAATCAGGCTGGAGCTGGCAGAAGAATCAGTCAATTTGAAAACAAGACAGTTGAAATGAATCTGGCCTAGGGGCAGAAATAAAATAGAACTATAAAAAGAAAAATAGTCTAAGAGACTTATAGCACGCCATCAAACATACTAATAGAAGCATTACAGAAGTTCCAGAAGGAGGAGAAAGAGTGAAAGGGGCAGATGGAATATTCAAAGAAATAAAGACAAAGGTTTGCAAAATTGAGCAAAAGAAGTGAATTATGCACATTGGAGAAGTCCAGAGAACACCGAACAGGATAAAATTGAAAATAAATATGCTTTATCATGTATTTATGTTGACTGCAGAGGACAAGAAGAGAGTTCTGAAAGCTACAAGAGAAAAGTAACATGTTCAGTGCATAGGAGTCCCAATAGATTAAGTGCCAATTTCTCATCAGAAACCATAAAGGCAAGAAGGCAGTGGGATGAGATATTTAGTATGATGAGAAAAATAATCTGCCAAGCCAAGCAAGAATTTTATACCAAGTAAGACCTCCTCTCAAAAATGAAGGAGAGATTGAGACAAATAAACAAAAGTGAAGGGAGTTTAACACTACTAGACTTACCCTACAAACAGTACTAAAGGAAGTTCTTCAGACTGAAAGGAAAGGGTAATCATAAATGTCAGAACTATCCTATTTTCCTTTTTGGTATGTAACTCCAATTCTTATTTCCCATATTTCCCAAAATTCAAATACATAACAAGTAATGATAAATCTATGGTTTTGGACATAAAATGTACAAAAATATAATCTGTAAGAAGTTCAAAAAGGTAGGGGATGGAGGTGTATAGGAACAGTCTATGTGTATGATATTGAAGTCAAGTTGGCATCAAGTCAAATCAAATGTGATTGTTAAATGTCTAGGATGCTAAATTTTAGTCCCATGGTAATTGCAAGGAAAATATAGAAAAATGTATCCAGGTAGAAATGAGACAGGACTAATATGTTACTGTGCAAAAAACAAATATGAAAGTAGCCATTAATAGAATAATTGAGGATGAAAAAGGTATACAACAAAGGCAAAATAGCAAAACGGCAGAAGAGAGTCCTGCATTATCAGCAGCAACTTTAAAAGTAAATGGTTTAAACTCTCCAGTCAAAAGGCAGAGATTGGTAGAACCACTATCAACTCAATTGATGAGAAAAGGCACCTGAGAAAGCCCAGTACTCCTACTTCATAAAAACACTTAGAAAACTAGGAAGAGAAGGAAACTTCTGCATGATAAAGAGCATATGTGAGAAACCCACAACTAACATCATATTCAATGGTGAACAGCCGAAAGCTGTCCCTCTAAGATCAGAAACAAGGCAAGGATGTCCAATGTCACAATTATTCACCATTGTTTTGGAAGTCCTAGCCAGAGAAATTAGGCAAGAAAAAGAAATAAAAGGCATCCAAATTGTCAAGAAAAAAGAAATACTTTCCCTATTTGCAGATGACATGATCTTATATACAGAAAATTCTGAAAAAATCTACACCAAAACTCCTAGAGCTAACTGAATTCAACAGTGTACAAAACCACTCTCCAGAATCAGTAATTTTTCTATGCATTAGTAGTGAACAATCTGAAGAAAAAAATCAAAAAATATTTTATAATAGCATCTTAAAGACTTAAATATTTAGGAATAAATCTATACGAGGGTGTAAAGGATTTGTATACAGACAACTATAAAAAAATTGCTAAAAGAAATCTTAAATAAATGGAAGGATATTCCCTGTTCATGGATTGGAAGACTAGATATTTTTAAGATATTAGTTTTACCCAACATGATTTACAAAGTCAATGCAATTCCAACAAAAATTTACAAATGGAAAAGTCAATCATCAAATTTATACGGGGCAGTTTAGATGGTGGGAGCTGGGACCAACCTGGGCTGCAGCGAAAGTGAGTCACCATGTACCCTCCTCCTGCCCCATTGTGCTATGATTGAGTGGAAAGTGGTACTGGGTGGATGGAGACTGGATGACAGTCTTCATATTCACGTCCATCTGTACTCTGGGTGACAATGCTCAGTATCAGAGAAAGAGATTCGTCCAGAACAGTTCCCAGTGAATGAACACTATTTTGGATTAGTCAATTTTGGGAATACCTTCTATTACAATTCACTTTGTCATCCATGTCACGAAAAAATTCTAGCATACAAGAGTCAGGCCAGGAACATGGAGAACCTTCTTATGTGTTGAGTGGAGCTCTTCCATAGTATAGCCACTCAGAAGAAAAAGGTTAGAGTAAAACCTCCTAAGTTCATACAAGATTATGGAAAGAAAATGAACCACTGACAATTATGTGCACCAAGATGCTCATGAATTTTTAAATTTCCTACTAAATACAATTGTTGAGAAAAAGTGGGAAAAACAAAGTGGCCATTTAGCAAATGGTAACACTAACAGTGAAAGCAATAACAGCAAATCAGACCCAACATGGGTTCATGACATTTTTCAGAGAACATTGATGAATGAAATCAGATGTCCTACTTGCAAAACTATAAGCAGCAAAGACAAAGATTTTTTAGACCTTTCTGCTGATGTGGAACAAGATACATCAATTACTCACTGCTTAAAGGGTTTTAGCAACACAGAGACCCTCCGAAGTGAGTACAGTATTACTGTGAACAGTGTTGCAGTAAACTGGAAGCACACAAGTGGATGAAAGTTAAAAAGAACTGTCCATGATTCTAACTTTACAACTGAAGAGATTTAAATGTATGGATCAACTTCATTAATTTATAAAACTTTCCCGTGGATGGTTTTTCCTCTTGATCTTTTATCTGTTTAACACTTCGGGAGATGCGACCAATCCTAATAGAATGTATGACCTTGTTGTTGTTCTCTGTGGAAGTAGTCCCAAATGAGGCCATTATACTGCAACATTTAAAAGTCATGATTTTTTTGGTTGCTTTTTGATGACAGCATTGTAGAAAAAACAGATGCACAAGCTATTGAAGACTTCTATGGGTTGAAGTCAGATATCTCAAAAGAAATTTTTGCATCCTTTTCTATCAGTCTCAGGGTTGAAGGGGAACTGTAATGAGATTCTTTCTGCCTCGTTTCTTCTCTGGCTATTTTGGAAGGATCAAGCATTGATTTTGCAAGAGAAGAGAAATGCAGGAAGCTCAGGGGGCAGTGGAACACACAGAAGACTGGATTCACAAGCCTTCTATCATGGTGGTTGATTTATTTGCTCAGGTACCATGCAAATGTTACATTTAACATGTAAGTGAAATCAGAGACAACCAGCTTGCTCCTCTTGTAAAATAACCTTCTGGTAATTTTCTTGAATTTTCCTTTATTAATTGCACCAGTAATTATTTGAACTCCTTGGGGTGCAATACAAAGAATAGAAATCTTTACTGGATTATATTGATTATTTAAGAAGATAATATTGAATACATTGCTTAAATTTGCCTGTGTTCATTATGTGCATTTTTCCAAGCATAAACCAGGCATACTTTTGGACCCAGCAATTGCAGTTGCCTTCCTGATGTAATAAACTTACAGGTACTAAAATCAATGTTAGGAAGACAAATATGTTTCATTTCTCTGAAGATGCTTATTGTAATATACAGTATGCGTATAAAGTCTCTTTTTTGTTTTCCCAAGGGGAAAGACCATTTTGTAATAATAGTTTTTCTTATTTATTTTACTTAAAACTGATAGAGTCTAAATATTGTATGAAGTGTCCATGATTCTGTGAGTAAATTTGAGCATATTTTAATTAGTTTTAGTCCTTTTAATTAGTCCTTTTGTTTGTTTCTATATTTAAGGTAAATTTTAAATTCCATATGAAATCTTTAAGATAACCTTGAGAAAAAAATTTAATGAGAGGAGGGAAATTTTTTTTTCAGGAGGATCTGTTATCTCTGAGTAAATATTTATCCTTTTGTTATAGTTTCTGAGTCAGTTATTTTATTCAGCTTTAATTTAAGCAAAATAAAAATATTAAAAAAAATTCCCTGTAGTTGTTGAAATGATAAAAGAAATTCTGCAGTAGTGCTATATCAGTCTTTAGGGTTCTTAAATAAAATATTCTAGTGTTTCAAGTTGAGGTCATGCTTGGAAAATTGATGTCATAATAGTTATTTTCGAATGTCATTAATTTTTACTCTGGAAACAAGTCATCCATTTGTCATGAACCCTGCAGCCCAGGTAGCCAGCTAAAAAGCCTTGGAAGATTAAATTTAATGAAGTAGACCATGAATGCCCAGCAATGAGTCAAAATGAGTCAAAAATAGTTCCCTAATGAAATAAACTTGCTCAAGAAAACAGGCAACATCAGGGAATAAATAGATTTGGAGGGTGTATCCAAATTGGAGAAAGAGGAAAAGTAAATCAAGGCAAGATAATTAAATAGCAAGAAAACTTACAACTGTGTAGAATTAAGACATGAGCCTGCAGATTAAATATGAGAAAAAATGCACATCTCAGCATATTCTGCTACAAACACTTTACCCCCAGGAAAAAAAGAAAATATGTGTAATCCAGTAGGAAAACAATAGGTTACTTACTTATCAATTATTTTAGGTTATTTACTATGTATATACAATATCTGGGCAGAATGGCCCTCCAGGATTTCCATACCCTAATCCTTGTAACCTGTGACTACATTACATCACATGGCAAGAGGCATTTAGCATATGTGATTAAGGTTACAGGCTTTAAAATAAGGAGATTATCCTGGATAATCCAGGTGGGTCCAATATAGTTACATGGGCCCTTTTAAGCAGAAGTCTTTCCTGGGCTGGAGTCAGAAACATGCAACAGAAGGAAAAATGAGGCAGAAGAGGAGGTTAGAGAGATTCAAAATGTGAGAAGAATCTCACGCACCATTTCTGGCTTTGAAGATGAAGGGTACCAGAAGGCCAGGGAATGGTGAGGTCACTAGAAACTGAAAATGATCCAGGCCAACAGCCAGGAAGGAAATGAGGACCTCAGCTCTAAAA
Organism: Myrmecophaga tridactyla; assembly: GCA_004026745.1. Taxonomy (NCBI): domain Eukaryota; kingdom Metazoa; phylum Chordata; class Mammalia; order Pilosa; family Myrmecophagidae; genus Myrmecophaga; species Myrmecophaga tridactyla. The sequence continues at coordinate 6,724 of PVIY010009770.1, read as the reverse complement.
CTGCATACAACTGATCTGCCAACAAATTGAAAGAGCATGGAACAGGTTCTCCCCAAAGCCTCCTGAGAAAAGCCTATGCCAGCCAACACCTTGGTTTCAGTCTTGTGAGATTCGTAGTAGAGAAATCAGTCAAGCCCATCTATACTTCTGACCTACAGAAATGTGAGATAATAAATTTGTGTTGTTTTAATATGCTAAGTCTGCAGTTATTTGTTCCAGTAACAAGTAGAAAAATGAATACATTTATAAAAGAAAAATTAACATGGTTGTATTAATCATTTTATCTGCTATATTGGAAGTTCCAAGATGCTAGGAAAACATTTATTAATTTCTGAGAGAAAAGCACTTAATTAAGAGTCTATACATACCTCTCAGTTTATAAGAAAGATATTTGAGGAAATAAAAACATTAAGGGACTGCATTCAGACCGTGTCTGAGTAAAATACTTTGGGAAGAATAATAGCACACAAAATATGGGAAGATGAAGAGGATAGGGGGTGAGCTTTAAACTATGCAATATATTTATTTAATCAATATTTATTGAGATGCTGATATATTCTAGACCTGCTTTATTGGCTAAAGATAGAAAGATAGGAATGCTAGAAAAGGTTAATATATTCATAGTGTTTATATTACAATTGGGAGCAGGCAGAGATGGGAGACTAATAAAATTTTTCTATGTAAGGTACTGATATAAGTATTAATTAAGCATCAGTGCAAGTAATGCAGAGAGGATGGTTTATTAACCAGAGAAACAGAACCAACAGGAGATATCTGTAAATATGAGGTTTATAAAAGTGTCTCACACAACAATGGAAATGGAAGAGTCCAAAATCCGTAGGGCAGGCTGTGAAGCTAGTAACTCCAATGAAGAGTCTGGACAAACTCCACAGGAGAGGCCTGCTGGCTGAAGAAGCAGTGAAAATTCTGTCTTCCTTAAAAGTCCTCAACTGGTTGGACCAAATCCAGTGAATTAGATTATCTCATTTGCGGGAGACACACCCTTAGTTGCTCATAGATGTAATCAGCCACAGCTGCAATCAGCTGGTGCATAGTTTAACAAACCAGCCTTTTGATTTATCAGCCAGCCATGAAATAACCTTGCTGCAACAGTTAATCCAGTGTTTGCCTGACCAGACAACTGGGCACACCACCTGGCCAAGGAGACACCAGAACCTAACCATCACAGATGGGAAGTACAATTTTAAATCGTTTGGTGAAAGAAGGGCTTAAGGGTATAACGTTTGAGGAGACATTTTGATTTGATCACTTCATTGGCTATGGTGCCATTATTGCGGAGGGCATGACTGAAAGAAGACTGGAGCTTGGGTGACTAAGTGGCTGAGGAAAGGAATATTATTAGATATGAAAGCAAATAAACCATCTGAGAGGTCAGACTGTTCCAATAAGTAGAAACATAAAAACCATCCTGGGATTTCAAATGGTGAATTGGTTACAAAAAACACTGAGGTTCTGGAGAAGCTAAAAGGGGAATGTGATTATCCCACCTGAAAGCTGGAGGAACAATAGTGAAAATAGCAGCTGAAAGCATGAAGAATTCAGGATCCACATGATCACCCATCTTGGAAGATCCTGAGAATGCAAAGCCCTCATAATGAAAGAACTGCTGCTCTTAGAGTCATAACTGAAGTGTGTTGGGCTGCTGCAGCCTCTGGGGTGCCTATGGCTGATAGGCTGAGCAGAAGCTTTGAAGCCCACCTCCCACCACCTACTTCTGTTCTTGCCTATAAGACCATAAGGAAATGAAAAAACAGGCAAAAACAGCTTCTCACTTCCTTCTGCACTCTAATTTCCCAACTGTGTCTCCAGGTTAGCAGAACCTAACCTGACAAGAAAGTTGGGAAGTTTTAGTTTGCATACTTTTGGTCCCCTGCAATACATAGCAGAACATGAGAGAGAAGAAATGGAACTGAGAGCGAATGGAAAATCTGTTCACAGGTTGTTTGATGGATCTTCTGCCTGGATGGGGGCTAGAAGAGATGGATGATTAGTCAAATTAGAGGACTTAGGCTGCAGAACGGGGATGATGGTCTGGATTACAAATTAAAAAATTAAAATTAAAATAATGTATAATTTTAGACATTGGCAGTGTTGAAGATAAAATTGATGAGAGGTATAATGGCACTAGTTGCTCATTGTCCTTCACGAGAAGGTAGATTGTTAGTTCTCATGCAAGCTTCCTTCTTGGGGTTCATTTCACAGGGAGTTCATAGAGATGAAGTAACAATGTGGTGATGGCCGGGAGTGGCGATATTGCCAGGAACAGTCAAAGCTTTATATGCCTTCATTAAATCTTGCTCAGATTGATGCCATATTTGAGTACAGGAAAGGGGTTGAGATGAGATGCATATACATTTTGTAATTATCAGCCTAATAATTATAGTATTAGGTGATTATTAAAATCAGGGAATTAGAAAAGAGCAGCTAGGAATTGAGCAGAATGGAATCTTTGATTTAAAAAAAGTAATCACTTTAACAGAGTAGTAAGAGACAATGTATAATCTTCAAGAGTTGTAACTATTATTTCTAAATTCTGAGATACTGAGATGTTTGTATGTAACCTGGTCATTCCCAGAAACTTTTGAGTATTTATGTGACACTTGAGACTCAGAGTTAGAGCTCTGAAGCTATGAAAGTCAGCACTACCCCATTCAGGAACTGTTTTAAAAGTTGAAAATGTGATCAGGCTTCGAGATATAAATGAAGCTGATCTAGATAGGACTAAGGTAAATCAGAATATAGGGTAAAGGATGATATGGTTCATATTTTAAAAAATTCAACTTCTTTGTGAGAACAAAAAGAGAGATGTTTATTCGGTGCAAAATTCATATTTTAGGTAGTGCATTAAATAATTTAGCATGTGTGCTCTGTTTAGTTGAACACCATAAGTACGATGAATCTTGAATAGGGTGTGAGATCTCGTTGATTCATAAACGTTAGCATGATGTCCTGATACATCCCAGAGTAACTTGGGCAGTGAATAAAAGGAGTACTTGCAAAGTCCCCTTGGAGGACTGGGGAGAAACAAATATTCAGCTTCCCCATTTGAAGAACTCCTAATATTCTCACACACAGTGGGGACAACCAAATCGATAGGCTGAGCCTTTGACCTTGCTGTTCACCGCTACGAAGCTTATTCCTGCAAAGGAGAAGCTAAGCCTACTGATAATTATTTCTAAAATTCATCCCTAGAAAACCTCTTGTTGCTCAAAAAGTCAATTTGGCAGGTGAACTCACTGCTTACTCCCTATATTGGACATGTCTCCCAGGGGTGTAAATCTCCCTGGCAATGTGTGACAGAACTCCTGGGATGAGCTGGGACCTAGCATCATGGGATTGAGAAAACCTCCTTGACTAAAAGGGGTAAGAGAGAAATGAGACAAAATAAAGTTTCAGTGACTGAGAGATTTCAAACAATCAAGAGGTTATCCCAGAGGTTATTCTTATGCATTGTTCTAGTTTGCTAGCTGCCAGAATGCAGCACACCAGATATGGATTGGCTTTTAATAAAAGGGGGCTTATTTAGTTCAAGTATAGTTCTTCAGAGGAAAGGCAGTTAACTTTCAACTGAGGTTCTGTCTTACGGGAAAGACTGGCCTTCTCTCCAGGCCTCTGGGTTCCAACAGCTTTCCCAGGGTGATTCCTTACTGCATCTCCAAAGGCCTGGGCTGAGCTGCGAGAGTTGAGATGAGGTATGCTGAGCTGCTTGGGCTGTGCTGCACTAAGCTCTCTCATTTAAGCACCAGCCAATTAAATCAAACATCATTCATTGCAGCAGGCATGCCTCCTAGCCGACTGCAGATGTAAAGAGCAACAGATGAAGTTCACATGCCATTGGCTCATGTCCACAGCACTAGAATTAGGCACCTTCAGCTGGCCAAGTTGACACCTGAATCTAACTACTGCATGCATTATATAGCTATCCCTTTTTAGTTTTTGGTGTTTTGGAGTGGCTGGAGGGAAGTACCTGAAATTGTTGAGCTATGTTCCACTAGCCTTGATTCTTGAAAATGATTGTATAATGATAGAGCATTTACAGTGTGACTGTGTGATTGTGAAGACCTTGTGTCTGATGCTCCTTTTATCCAGGGGATGGACAAATGAGTAAAAAGAAAACAAAAATGATAATAAATAAATAATGGCAGGAGATAATGGGTAAAAAAATGGGTAGATTGAAATACTGGTGGTCAGTGAAAAGGAGGGGTGAGTGATACGGGATGTATGAGTATTTTCTTTTTTTCAGGAATAAAAAATGAAAAAAGAAAAGAAAGAAAAAAGAGATTTATGCATATACAATGTTTCTTAAGGATAAGAAACATTGTATATGCATAAATGGTTCAATTGCTAAAGATACATGATATTCATTCACCTATATGTCTAAAAAACATGGCAGTTAAAATATGAAGTAAAAACTAGTGAAATGCAGGGAGAAGTTGACAAAAATACAATTGTAAGGGAAGATTTCAATGCAGAATAATTTTGCTAAAATGAACCTGAAAACATTTTTTCATTTCCACTTCTGCTCCAAATATAACCTTCTCTATACCATCCAACCCAGATGGTTCTCTATTTTAAACCATCATCAACAGCAGTGATTTTATAGTACATTTTTTATTATTCTAGAAGCATTCTCCAACCATCAAGCAACAAAATCCATGCTGAATTCATACATTTCTTTAAAATACCTTAAAGTCTCTTTTCAAAAAAATTTCTTTTTTTTCATTCTTATTTTCCCCTTCTTATTATGTCCCTTTCTGCTATCTAACACTTTAAGTTGCTATACAATTTTCCATTTCAGTTGCTCTTTAGACTCCTTCTACTCCAGATTATAATTTATTGCTATTGTTCTCACAATTTTGTATTAGCCAATTATCTAAATCATTTCATTGTATTGTAGTTTAACCTCTTTCTTGCCTATAGTCTTCATCAATGTATTTTAAAATATTTTGATTCAGTGTTAAAGATTCATTTTAGCATCCATTTGGTCTCCTTTCTCTATGTTTACTGCTTAAGTTTTCTCATTAGTGTTATATTAACTTTCCCAAACGTTCTGCTATGCAAATGGTATACAGAATCTTTTTGTTTTCCTTTAATATTCAAGGTTCATTTGGCCACTTGATACTCTTTTTATAGTTCCTGCCTGCTAGCCTATAGATTTATATTTATTGCAGACTTCTGTTATGTCTTTATATATAAGTTTTTGGTATTTATTTTTAGATTCCTGGTTTGCTAGCAAATTGACTGCAGGATTTTCTAAATATCTCATTTGAATTTCATATGAGCTTGCTCCCTATAGCTTGCCTACTGTGAAGGTGAAAAAACACTTTCAGTTCCCTGCTTTATAATTATATTGACAACTGAGAGCCCTCAGTTTCCTTTCTTTCAAGCCACATATCCCCTAAATGCTTTAACTTTTCTCCCCGGGATTTTTTGTTTGTTTGCTTACTGGCCTTTCTCTAAATCTTTTCTGCTTTATAATATAGAATTTCAAACAGGGCCCAGTGCTGAAAAACTGCAAAGATCAGGATAATTTATGTAAAAGTGTTTTATAAGCTATAAAGTCCTATTTAAACATAAGATAGCGTTTGCATTGCCATAATTTAGGAGGCAGATTTCCAGCTTATCAAAAAAAAATTTTCTTCTTAGGTTTTATTTCTCACAAGGTCATATGCATATACACAATCCATCTTAAGAAACTTTAAATAAAATTAAAAAAAAAAACAAACTCCTGGGATTTGAAGTATTGTTCTGTGACTTTCTTTTATGAATTTAGTTACCCTCTCTGAACCTTAGTTTATTCATTTGTCAAATGGAGAGGGGGAAATAAAAGGTTTAACTCTATTTTCAAAATAGACATTAAATTATGTCATTATAACAAAAATAGAAAAAAAAAACAAATCAATATATTTGGGATTAAGTATCAAACCTGATATGAAGCTTCCAGGCTGCTGAGAAGAGCAAAATGTAACTTTACTTAGCTCTAGGAAAGATGAAGACAAACAAGTTCTTTAATGGAATCAGTGTCCGTTAGCTTGAGTTTTCTCCAGAATCAGGAATCCCTTTCTGTAGGCAGGTTGATTTAGAGGCAGTATAAATAGCAATAGAGTTTAGAAGCACAATCCATGTTGTTTTTTGTAAAACTAACAATAGTAATATCAGTTTCCTGCCTATTGACTTCATTGTTTTACTTATTATTACATTTAAATCTTAAGTTGGCCTATCACACAATGAAGTATGTGTTATGAGATTAGGGGAAGAGGAAAAGGGGAAAGAGTTAAACTGTTTTATTTTGTTTTGTGACACACCAGGAATGGGTCCAATTTCTTCTAACTATGTTTTCTTTTCTATACATATGAATCCTTAAAGTAGCTTGAAAACAGTTCTTTCAGAGCATTTTGTTGTAGTACAATGTTTGGTGTTTTGCAGTGTTCATCTTGATCCTAGGAGATGAATTAGAAAATATGAATGAGTGGAAGATAATTTGCACTTTTTTTTTTTTTTTTTTCAGTTTCTGCTTAACTATTTATTTCCAAGAAGCCACGACAACTGTCCGTGGTTCGGTGGAGGGCCGCCCATTCCTGGAGCTGTGGAAATACAAAGCAGAAACGCAGTGCTTCCCCTGGGGAATGCACTTAGAATTTTTTGATCAAATGTCGTAGCACACCTGTAATTCCTTAAAACTCTAAAGCAATAAAAAGGGAAA
>PVIY010009769.1:46558-71410 GCA_004026745.1 Myrmecophaga tridactyla | reverse complement strand
GACGTTTGGCTTAATTGGCTGGTGCTTAAATGAGAGAATGCAACGTAGCACAGCCTAAGCAGCTCGGCATTCCTCATCTCAGCACTTGCAGCTCAGCCCAGGCCTTTGGAGGTGGAGAAAGAAGTCACCCCGGGGAAAGTTGTTGGAACCCAAGGGCCTGGAGAGAAGACCAGCAGAGACCATCCTGTGCCTTCCACGTGAGAAAGAGCCTCAGTGGAAAGCTAGCTGCCTTTCCTCTGAAGAACCAACAAAATAAATCCCCTTTTATTAAAAGCCAATCCGTCTCTGGTGTGTTGCATTCCAGCAGCTAGCAAACTAGAACAGATGCACTGACTGAGAAGTAGATTGACAAACGATGGTATATACTTATGAACTTATGAACCAGTGTTGTGCTGCTACAAAAAAGGAATGAAGTTGTGAGGCAAGCAACAATGTAAATGAACATGAGAGACATTTGGTGATGCAAAATTAACCAGAAACAAAAGAACAACAGCATAGTCTCCTTTAGAAAATGCTTAGAAGAAAACAGGGGGCCTAGATTGTAAAGTTTTATAGCAGACACATTTAGTTTGGAGTGGTAATTGTTATTTCTGGATAACAGAGGTTGTTTTATACCTATATATATGTCCTGATATTTAGAGATAAGAACATAGTCGATCAGGTTGGGGTTAAAGTAATTCAGAACACAGAGGTAAGGAAGACAATGTCTATATTTTAGAACCACACACACTCTTTGAGACCAAAGAAACAAAGAAAGGTTTATTTGGTCTGGAACCAAAATTTTTGTAGCACATAATCTAACTCAACCTAGCTGTAAAGTTCATTTGAACAACTGGAACACAGGGAGCCCAAAATAAGAAAGTGGTCCCTTAATCTTGTATAGCCTAATGTAATGCCTGGATGCATCCTAGAGTGTATTAAGCACATAATAAAAAAGTATTGGCAAAGTCCCCTGAGGGATGCCAGAAAAAATACAGAACTATTAAACTTTACCACCAGGAAATCCACTGATACTGTGTCAAACTTTAGGGACACCCAAATCAATAGTCCATGCCCTTGATCTTGAGGCTTACTCTTGTGAAACATAAGTAGGTAGCTGAGAAGCTTAGCCTACCTATAGGTATGCCTAAGAGTTACTTTTGGAGGACCTCTTTTGTTGCTCAGGTGTGGCCGCACTCTCTCTAAGCTCATCTCTGCAAGTAAAGCATTGCCATCCCCAGTACATGGGACATGACATCCAGGGATGAAAGTCTCCCTAGTGATGTGGGAGATGACTCCCAGGGATGAATTTTGCCCTGGCACCATGGGATCAACAATTACATCCTGACCAAAAAGGGGAAAAGAAGTGTGAGTAATAAAGCATCAGTGGCAGAGAGAGTTTAAATGAATCAGTAGTCGAGAGGCTACTTTGGAAGTTGCTCTTACACAAGCTTCATTTAGACAGTACTATCTATCATAATCTGCTAAACCCCAACCAAAACCATTCCAGCCAATACTAAAAACACCTAGGCAATATATAAGATTCCACAAGGGATCCATGCATTAGTGTAACTTTTCAGAGACTACAACCACTCCAGATGGGCACCTGGACCAGGTAAGTCCTGAATTCCACAAGGGTTCCATGCATTAGTGTAACTTTTCAGAGACTACAACCACTCCAGATGGGCCCCTGGACCAGGTAAGTCCTGAAGCCTAGAGGGCCCAGCCTCTCCAAAATATCAGATAGTTGCATCTTCCGACCCCATATTAGTGACATAGCCTTCCAACATGAAAATTTACAATGGCCATAGCCCAAACACCCCTAAAGAGAGGGACAGAAAGATCAAAGGAAATGGTAGAGTTATACAGAGAAAACAGGATTTAGCAAATGAGTATGATTGCTGAATCATTAAATTGATATCTCTTTCAGTCTCCTGTATCTTAGAGCAGCTAAAAGTAAAAACCTAAAACTGAGAAATTGTAACCCATGTCAAACTCTGAAATCTGTGCTACAAATAATTGTGGTGCTGTGCTTTAAAATTTATTGCTTTTTTGTATATATGTTATTTTTCACAAAATGGAAGAAAAAAGTCAAATGTGAGACAAAATAAAGTGTCAATGGCTGAGAGCTTTCCTGGAGGTTATTTTTACACATTATATAGATATCACCTTTTTAGTTAAGGTATATTGGAGAGGCTGGAGGGAAGTGCCTGAAAATGTAGCACTGTGTTTCAGTAGCCATGTTTCTTGAAGATGATTGTATAATGATATAGCTTTCACAATGTAACTGTGTGATTGTGAAAACCTTGTATTTGATGTTCCTTTTGTCTAAGGTATGGACAGATGAGTAAAACATACGGATTAAAAATAAATAAATAATAGGGGGAACAAATGTTAAGATAAATTTAGTAGATTGAAATGCTAGTGTGGTAGTTAGATTCAGCTGTCAACTTGGCCGGGTGAAGGCACCTAGTTCTGTTGCTGTGGACATGAGCCAATGGTATGTGAACCTCACCTGTTGCTGATTACATCTGCAGTCAGCTATGAGGCGTGCCTGCTGCAATGAATGATGTTTGATTTAATTGGCTGGTGCTTAAATAAGAGAGTGCAAGGTAGCACAGCCCAAGCAGCTCAGCATCTTGGGCTCAGTACCTCATCTCAGTAATCACAGCTCAGCCCAGGCCTTTGCAAGTGCAGAAGAAATCACCCCAGGGAAAGTTGTTGGAACCCAGAGGCCTGGAGAGAAAGCAGCAGAGATCACCCTGTGTCTTCCCATGTAAGAAAGAACCTCAGTTGAAAGTTTGCTGCCTTTCCTCTGAACAACTAATGAAATAAATCCCCTTTTATTAAAAGCCAATCCATCTCTGGTGTGTTGCATTTCGGCAGCTAGCAAACTAGAACAGCTAATGATCAATGAAAGGGAGTGATAAGGGATATAGAAAAAAAATAGGGGAAACAAAGGCTAAAATATATTGTGTGGATGGAAATACTAACAATCAATGAGAGGGAGAGGTAAAGGGGTATGGTATGTGTGAGATTTGTTCTTTTTTCTTTTTCTGAATTGATGCAAACGTTCTAAGAAATGATCATGGTGATGAATATACAACTATGTGACGATATTGCGAGTTACTGATTATATACCAAGAATGGAGTGATCATATGGTAAGAATGTTCATGTTTGTATGTTGTTATGTTTAAAAAAAAAAAAAGAAAGAAAGAAAGAAACAAGACTACTAGAAGACAGCTCTACAGTTTTAGGTACTTCCCTTTAGCCATTTAAATACATCATAAACTGAAAAGGGATAGCTATATAATGTGTAACAATAACCTCCAGGATAACCTCTCGACTCTGTTTGAAATCTCTCAACCACTGACACTATTTTTCCTCATTTCTCTCTTCCCCTTTTGGTCAAGAAGGTTTTCTAAATCCTTTGATGCTGGGTCCCAGCTCATCCTGGGATTTCTGTCCCATGTTGCCAGGGAGATTTACATCCCTGAAAAGTCATGTCCCATGTAGTGGGGGAGGGCAGTGGGTTCACATATTGTATCAGCTTAGAGAGAGAGGCCACATCTGAGCAACAAAAGAGGTTCTCTAGGGGGTGAATTTTAGGCCTAATTTTAAGTAGGCTTAGCCTATCCATCGCAGGAGTAAGTTTCATAGGGGAGAACCTCAAGTTTGGGGGCTCCACCTATTGATTTGGTTGTCCCCACTGCTTGCAAGAATATCAGAAGTTCTCCAAATGGGGACACGGAATCTTTCCCCTTTCTCCATATTCCCCTAGGAGGACCTGCAAATATCTATTTATTCGCTGTTCAAATCACTCTGGGATTTATCGAGGCATCACACTAACCTGAACAAACCAACAAAATCTCATGCCGTATTCAAGATTCCCTGGACTTATAGTGTTCAACTAAATTGACCATACACGTTATATTAGGAAATACACTCCCAAAATGTAAATTTTGCACCAAATAAACATCTCTCCCTTTAGTCGCATATATAAGTTGAAATTTTAAGATAATGGACAATATCATCCTTTTCCCAGTCTTCTGATATAACTTAGTCCTACCCAGATCAGCTTCATTTATATCTCTATTTGATGTCTGATCACTTTTTCAAATTTTTAAACAGTTCCTGTATGGGGTACTGCTTTCACAGCTTCAGCGCTCTGACTCTGAGTCTCAGGTGTCACACAAATACCCAAAGTTTCTGGGAAAAAAAAGGTTATATACAAACAGCTCAGTATCTCAGCATTTAGAATTAACAATAATACCTATTGAATATATGTGACTGCTGTAAGAGCTTACAACCTAAGGCCCTTTAAAATAAGCCCTAACCTGATAACTCATGCTCTTGACTTAGTCCACTGAATCTTTATATTATAGTTAGTCCATCTGATTGAGGCATAGTAATATTTATCTTTTGTTCCTGACATGTAATTCAACATACAGTTCTTAAGAATATGCATCTAGTTGCATGGCTCACAACTTCCTTTCTTCTTGCAGTGGCTCAGTAGTCCACTGTATGTATACACCAATAGTTCCTCCTTCATTCCTCAGTCATTGTATCCTTAGGCCATTTCCATTCATTGTGGGTCATGATCACTGATACCAGAAACACCAGTGTGCAAATGCCCATTCGTATTCTCACCCTCAGTTCCTCCAGGTATATACCGAGTAATGGGGTTTCAGGATCATATGACAAACCCACCCACTCCCATGGAACCACCATATTGTTTTTCAAGGGACTGTACCTCTCATTTCATACCAACAATGTATACAGTAGACATTCCTAAATTATACTGTCTTAGTGTCTTTGTCTTTATCATCTATCCTACCTTCTGATTTCATACGTGCCCCTAGCCCTTCTCCATCAACCATACTCAACATTCAGATTCATTCAGTGTATTTATATTATCGGGCTACAATCAGGTGCTATCCATATCTGAATTTTTACAATCCGTCTTCTTGCACAATCTGTATTCCTTCAGCACCAAACGTCCAATTTCAATCCTCTGTCTCCTGATAACCTGTGTTCTTAACTTCAGTTCTCAAAGTTCACTCATTAATGTTAGTTCATATTAGTGAGACCATACATTATTTATCCTTTTGTTTCTGGCTAATTTCATTCAGCATAATATCCTCAAGGTTCAACCATGTTGTTACATGGCTTCATGACTTTATTCTGTCTTACAGCTGTGTAATATTCCATCATATATATATATACCACAGCTTGTTTCAGTCACTCTTCCTTTGATGTACATTTGGGCTATTTCCATCTCTTGGCAATTGTAAATAATGCTGCTATAAACGTTGGTGTACAAATATCAGTTTGTGTCCTTGCCTTCAGTTCCTCTGAAAAGATACCTAGCAATGGGATTGCTGGATTGTATGGCAATTCTATACTTAGCTTCCTGAGGAACCACCAAACTGCCTTCCACAGCAGTTGTACCGTTTCACATTTCCAAAAACAGTGGATAAGTGTCCCTCTTTCTCTGCATCCTCTCCAGCACTTGTCATTTTCTGTTTTTTTTGATAATGGCCATTCTAGTGGGTGTCAGATGATATCTCACTGTGGTTTTGATTGGCATTTCCCTAATAGCCAGGGAAGTTAAGCATTTTTTCATGTGTGTTTTAGCCATTTATATTTCCTTTTCTGAGAAGTGTCTGTTCATGTCTTTTGCTCATTTTTAAATTGGATTGTTTGTCTTTTTGTTAAGTTGAAAAATCTCTTTATATATTCTAGATACTAAATCTTTATCTGATATGTGGTTTCTAAATATTGTCTCCCATTGTGTGTAGGCTACCTTTTTAATTTCTTGAGAAAGTTCTTTGATGCACAAAAGTGTTTAATTTTGAGGAGTTCCCATTTAGCTATTTCTTTCTTCAATGCTCATACCTTGGGTGTAAGATCTAGGAAACCAGCTCCTATTAAAAGTTTTATAAGGTATTTCCCTATATTTTCTTCTAAAAGTTCTAAGGTCTTAGCTCTAATATTTAGGCCTTTGATCCATTTTGAGTTGATTTTTGTATAGGGTGTTAGATATGAATGCTCTTTCATTCTTTTGCATATGGATATCTAGTTCTCCAAGCACCATTTATTGATGAGGCTGCTCTGTTCCAGGTGAGTTGGCTTGCCTGCCTTACCAAAGATCAATTGTCCATAGATGAGAAGGTCTGCATCTGAACACTCTATTCAATTCCATTGGTCAATATATCTATCTTTATACCAGTACCATGCTGTTTTGACTGTTGTAGCTTTAATGTCAGATAGTGTGAAACCTTCTGCTTCATTTTTCTTTCTCAAGATATTTTTAGCTATTTGGGGCATCCTGCCCTTTCAAATAAATTTGGTTATTGCTTTTTCTATTACTCCAAAGTAAGTTTTGGGGCTTATAATTGGTATTGCATTGAGTCTATAGATCAATTTGGATAGACTTGACATTTTCACTATATTTAGTCTTCCAATCCATGAACACAGTTCAGGTTTTTATTTTTATTTTTAGCTGCTCTAAGATACTAGAGGCTAAAAGAAATATCAGTATAATGACTCAGCAATCATACTTATTTGATAAACCTGACCTTCTTGAATAACTCCCCATCACCTTTGATCTTTCTTCCACTATTTAGGGGCCTCTGGGCTATTCCCATTCTAACTTTTTCATGTTGGAGGAGGCTTTTAATAATATGGGTTGGGGGGTGGAACTAGCTGATGTTCTGGAAGGGCTGGCCCCTCTGCATTTCAAAGGATCTATCTGGCCCAGGGACCCATCTGGAGGTTGTAGGTTTTGAAGAGTTACTCTGCTACATGGAATCTTTGCAGAATCTTACATAATGCCCTAGGTACTCTTTAGGACTGGCTGGAATGGTTTTGGCAAGTTATGATAGGTAGCAATGTCTAACTGAATCATACGTAAACGCGACCTCCTGAGTAGCCTCTGGACTCTACTTGAACTCTCTCAGCCACTGATGCTTTGTTATACTTTTTTCCCCCTTTATATCAGGATGGCATTGTTGATCCCATGTTGCCAGGGCCAGGCTCAACCCTGGGGGTCATCTTCCATGCTGCCAGGGAGACTTTCACTCCTGGAGATCATTTCCCATGTAGTGGGGAGGGCAATGATTTCACTTGCAGAGTTGGGCTTAGAACAGAAAGACCACATCAGAGCAACAAAAGAGGTCTTCTGGAGGTGACACTTAAGCATACGTATACATAGGCTAAGCTTCTCCACAACATACATAAGCTTCACAAAAGCAAGCCTCAAGATCAAGGGTTTGGCCTATTGATTTGGGTGTCCTTAATGTTTGACACAGTATCCAGCATTTCCCTGGTTATAAAATTAAATAGTTCCATAATTGTTCTCCCTTTCCTCAAGGGACTTTACCAACACTTTTTCATTATCTGCTTAACATCGTCTGGGATGTATCCAGGCGCTACATTAAGCTATACAGGATTAAAGGCTCTCATTCTTATTCTGGGTTCCCTGTATCTGGATTGTTTAAATGATCTATCCAGACAAGTTGAATTATATTACGTACTATAGAAAACCTAGGATCTGGACATAATAAAATGCTCTTCCTTTTGTCTCAAAGAAGACAATGTCTTCCTTATCCCTGTTTTCTGAGTTACCTTAATCCTGACATGATGGGCTTCATTTTTATCTCTAAATAGCAGGTTATACAACAGCCCCTCTAATCATATCATCATTCTTAGTAGTTTCAAAGTAGAAATAACTTAAATGTCTATCAGCTAATTAAGGGACAAACAATATATTCCATAAAATGGAATATTAATTACTCATAAAGAGGAATGAAATTCTGGTGCAGGTTTAAACATGCATGAATCTTGAAAACATTATGGAAAGTGAGAAACATCAGGCAAAAAAAGAGCATATAATGTGTGATTCCATTTACATGAAATTCTAGAAAAGACAAATTTACAGAATCAGAAAGTAAATTAGTAATTGTCAAAGGTTGAGGGTATTTCTGCAAATGGGGAGTGACTGGTAATGGATAGGGGTATCTATGTGGAATGGTGAAAATGTTTTGATTTTACATCAGTTAGTGGTGACTGATAGACAACTTAATTAATATACTAAAAGCCAGTAAATTGTACACTTGACAATTGTACACTTTGAAAAGATGATAAACTTTAATTATGTCTCAATGAAACCACTATAAAAAATTAAAGGAATACTAACTAGCTAGTTGCTTAAAGGAAAGACCCTTTCTGTTTGTGGTTTCATTTAATAGCACCTTAGTTCTTAGAGATGCTTATACTGTCCAATGCTCAAAGGAAGATAAGCAGCTGCTGGGAAGCCTATACTAGCATTTTATCTGTGCCCATCTTGGCTCACTTTACATCTAGAATTGGGTTAGACAAGTGACTTGAATAAAATATGGGGAAAATGTTTAACTAGATACCCTTATTAAACATCCCTTTTTATTCAGCATAAAAGTGTGGCATACAGAAGATGCAAAACGTCACAGAAACAGTACCCTAATTCAGTCTGGAAACATTCATTAGGACAACCAAAATGGTCAAGGACCATCATTGCAGTTGCCAGCCTGTGGCCTCTCTTAAGAATTTTGGAATCTTGCATCCCTGTGGTTGCCTGAGACACTTATAAATCTCGTATTTACAGATATCTCCTGTTGGTTCTGTTTCTCAAGAGAACCCTAATATATGAGGTAAAGTTAAAAATCTACAGTGATTAGGGGCACAAAACAGGTCTTCATAAATGTTAAAACACTGAAATTATTCAAAGTACTTTCTCTGACCACAATGGGATGAAGCTGGATCTCAATAACCACCAAAAAAAATGAGAACATTCACAAATACATGAAGATTAAATAACACACTCTTAAACAACCAGTGGGTCAAAGAAGAAATTTATTTCTATATTAAAAAATAAAAAAGGGCAAAAATAGAGGACCTAACAGCACACCTAGAGGAACTTGAGAAAGAACAGCAAACTAACCCCAAAGCAAACAAAAGAAGAGAAATAACAAAGATTAAAACAGTGATAGGGTGCATGGGTAGTCCAGTGGTTAGAATGCCCACCTTCCATGCGGGAGACCCAGGTTCGATTCCCAGACCATGTAGCCCAAAACAAAACAAAAACAGAGATAAATGAATGGAAGAACAGAAGAACAATAGAAAGAATCAATAAATCCTAAAGTTGGTTCTTTGAGAAAATCAATAAAATTGATGGGCCACTAGGAAGACTTGACAAAGAAAAAAGAGAGAGGATGCAAATAAACAAAATCAGAAATGAGAAGAAATAATTTCTTCACAGACTTTGAAGAAATAAAAGAAATCATAAGAGGATACTATGAACAACTATATGCCAACAAATTAGACAACTTAGATGAAATGGACAAATTCCTAGAAACACACAAACAAGCTACACTGACTCAGGAAGAAATAGAATATCTCAACAAACCAATCACAAGTAAAGAGATTCAATCAGTCATCAAAAATCTTCCTACAAAGAAAAGCCCAGAGCCAGATGGCTTTACAGGGAATTTTATCAAACATTCCAAAAAGAACTAACACCAGTAGTGCTCAAACTTTCCAAAAATTGAGGAAAAAGGAACTCTACCTAACTCATTTTATGAAGCTAATATTTTAATACTAAAACTGGGTAAAGATGCTGTAAGAAACAAAAATTATAGGCCACTCTCCCTAATGAACATAGATGCAAAAATTCCCAGCAAAATATTAGCAAGTTAAATCCAACAACACATTCAATGTAATACAGCACATTCACAAATTGAAAGGGAAAAATCATGTGATCATCTCAATTGATACTGAAAAAGCATTCGACAAAATTCAATATCCTTTTCTGATAAACACACTCAAAAGACAGGAATTAAAGGTAACTGCCTCAATATGATAAAGGGAATACATGAAAAACTGATAGCCAGCATTGTACTCAATGAATAGAGACTGATAGCTTGCTCCCAAAGATTGGGAATGAGACAAGGAAGCCCACTGCCACCACTATTATTCAACATTGTACTGGAAGTTCTAGTGAGAACAATCAGGCAAAACAAAGAAATAAAAGGCATCCAAATGGGAAAGAAAGAAGTAAAACTCTCATTATTTGCAGATGACATAATAGTTTACTTGGAAGATTCTGAGAAATCTACAGCAAAGTTACTTGAGCAACGTCAGCAAGGTGGGGGTGTTTTAATTTGCTAGCTGCCAGAATCCAATATACCAGAAATGGAATGGCTTTTAAAAATAGGAATTTAATAAGTTGCTAGTTCACAGTTCTAAGGTCAAGAAAATGTCCCAATTAAAGCAAGTCTACAGAAATGTCCAATCTAAGGCATTCAGGAAAAGATACCCTGATTCAAGAAGGCCAGTAAACTTCAGGGTTTCTCTCTCAAGTGGAAAGGCACATGGCGAACATGATCAGGGTTTCTCTCTCAGCTGGAAGGGCACATAGTGAACATAGCGTCATCTGTTAGCTTTCTCTCCAGCTCCGCAGGAGGCATTTTCCTTTTTCATCTCCAAAAGTCACTGGCTGGTAGTCTCTGCTTTGTAGTTCTGCAGCATTCCCTGCTGTCCTTCTCTGCTCTCTCTGAATCTCACCTTTCCCCAAAATGTTTTCTCTTTTTATAAGATTCCAGTAAAGTAATCAAGACCCACCTGGGATGAGACACATCTCCACCCAATCCAGTTTAACAACCACTCTTGATTGAGTCACATCTCCAGGGAGATGATCTAATTAATGTTTCAAGCATACAGTGCTGAATAGCGATTAGAAGAAAAAGCTACTTTTACAAAATGGGATTAGGATTAAAATATGGCTTTTCTAGGGTACATACATCCTTTCAAACTGGCACAGAACACTTATTCACTGCTAGTGGGAATGTATTATGGTACAGCCACTTTGGAAGATAGTTTGACAGTTCCTCAGAAAACTAAATAGTGAATTGACCAAGCAACATCACTATTTGGAAAATACCCAAAAGAGCTGAAAGCAGTGACACAAAGAGACATTTGCATATCGATGTTCACAGAGGCATTATTCACAATTGTCAAAAGATGGAAACAATCCAAGAGTCCATCAACAGAAGAGTGAATAAACAAAATGTGGTCTATACCTACAATGGAATATTATGCAGCAATAAGATAAAATGAGGTCTTCAAGCATACAAAAAAACATAGATAAACCTTGAGAACATAATGCTGAGTGAAATAAGCCAGACACAAAAGGATAGATACTGTATTATTTCTCTACTATGACTCTGGTAAAGGTAAATAAAGAGTCTTATAAGGTAGACTATAGGGACCTAGAGATACACTGAAGTTGGAGACAGCTGAACAGTAACCTCATGAGGTTGAACTTAAATGTAATGGAATAGATAGAAGTGATAGCAGTTCCTTAGTGGGTGTATAAGTAATATTGCCACATTGAAGGGGACTATGATATTTTACAGGAAGACATTACCAATAGTAGGGGTAAATAAATGGAGGGGGGAGGGACAATAGTTAAGGGGAGGTTTGGATTTTCTCTTTGGTGATGGTGTGTTTATCTATTACTTGTCTCTTTGGAGCAATGAAAAGTGTCTAAAATTGAGAGTGATGATTGTACAACAGTGAGGAGGACACTGTGAGACATGGATTATTTATTTTGAATATGATACATGATACCCAATGGATGGAGGTGGCTGAAGGATACAGTGAGTGAGAAGCAGAAAGGAGAACTGTGGGTGTATATATACAACAGAATATTGAGTGGCTACAGAAAGGAACAAAGCTGTGAGGCATGCAATGAGGTGAATGAACCTTGAGGACATTATGTTGTACAAAATAAGCCAGAAACAAAAGGACAAATATTGAATGGTCTCTTTCAGAAAATACTTATAAGAAAATTAGAACTCTTAAACTTTCTCTACCTGGGAAACCCCTCATACTGTCTCAAACACTAAGGACTCCCAAGTTAATAGGCCCAGCCCCTGATCTTGAGGCTTGCTCTTATGAAACTTATTTCTGCAATGGAGAAGTTAAGCCTACCTATAATTATGCCTAAGAGTTACTTCCAGAGACCCTCTTTTGTTGCTCAGGTGTGGCCTCTTTCTCTTAAAGCCCAACTCTGCAAATTAAATCATTACTCTTCCCCCAAGGTGGGATATGACATGCAGGGGAGTGAGTCTCCCTCACAACGTGGGACATGACTCCCAGGGACAACCCTGGCCCTGGAACTGTGGGATCGACAACACCTTCCTGACCAAAAGGGGGAAAACAGATGTAACAAAATAAGGTATTAGTGGATAAGAGAGTTCAAACAGTGTCAAGAGGCTATTAGGGAGGCTACTCTTATGCAAGCTTCAATTAGATGTTGCTAATAGCCACAGTTTGCCAAACCCCAACCAACCTTGCTCCTGTTAACCCAGGGCTCTGAGATCCTACAAAAGTTTCATACGCTAAGTTTACTTTTCAGAAGCTTAAAACTTTCAGAGGGTTCCTAGGTCAGATAAGTCCTGACATCCAGAGGAGCCTTCTATAACCCATCCTCTCCAGAACATCAGCTAGTTCCATCTCCCTACCCCTTCCAACATGAAAAAGTTAGAATGGCCATAGCCAAAATACCCCTAAATAGTGGGAAAAAGATCAAAGGTGATCGTGAAGTTAAACAGAGAAGGTAGGGTTTAACAAACAAGTATGACTGATGAATCATTAAATTGATATTTCTTTTAGTCTCCAGTACCTTAGGGCAGCTAGAAATAAAAACCTAAAATTGTGGAATTTTAAGCCATACCAAAACTCTGAAATCTGTTCTACAACTAATTGTTGTGTTATGCTTTGAAATTTATTGTTTTTGTATAAATATTATTTTTCACGCACAAAACTCAATTGTGATGATGAAAAAATACTTATTCCTTCTAGCCTCCAATGTCCTGGGAAAGCAAGAAGGAAAAATGATGATAGTATAGTAACCCATGACAAACTCTGGGATATGTCCTATAACTACTTGTTGAAGAGTGCTTTGAAAATTATTGCTTATTTCTTTGCTTTGCATTTATTATATTATGTTATGTTATATTATATTACATTACATTATATTATATTACACAATGAAAAAAGATTTTTTAAAAAGCCCTTATGAAGACGATGCAAAAAATAAGCTACAGACTGTCTAGAAAAACTACAAAATCACTTATCTTACAAAGCACCAGTATCCATAAAGGAAAAATTTTAGTCTGATCTCATAAACATAAAATGCTTTGTTCTTATAAAATTAAACATGCATTAAGTCCCTTTCTTAAAATCCACTTCGTGTTTCTATGAATTTGAATATTCTAACTATTTCATGTAAGTCAAATTTATATAGTAGTTGTACTTTTGTGTCTGATTTATTTCATTCAACATGATGTCTTCAAGGTTCATCCATGTTGTAGCATTTATCAAAATCTCACTGCTTTTTTCAGTCAAATGTAATTAACATCACTGAATTGTATACTTGAAAGTGGTTAAAACGGGAAACGCTATTTTGTGTATATATTACCACAACAGAAAATAAAAAAAAAAAGAAAAGAAAAGCATGCGATTTGTAATCTTGAGCATTTATGCCAGAGAAATGAAAACTATGTCCATATAACATATTTGCAATGGTCAAAACTGTAAATAACCCTGATGTTCTCCAACAGGTAAATTTTGAAGCAAACTGTGTGAGATGACAACAGAAAGGAACTATTCAACATATTTACTATGGAGGTGGATACACAAATTATACATGGTAAAACTAAATATGCACACAAACACATATACTCACAAATATGTACAAGTAAACCTGGTGAAATCTGAATAAGAGCAGTGGATTGTACCACTGTCAATATCCTGGTTCCAATGTACTATAATTTCACAAAACGCTGTCAATGGGGGCAAATGGGCAGTGTACATGGGTTCTCTATGTATTATTTCTTACAAACGCACATGAATCTATAATTACCTTATGGAGGAAGCAGGGCAAGATGGTGGCATAGTGAGGTGTGGAATTTAGTTTGCTCTCCAGAGCAGATAGTAAATACCCACACATGGTACAGAACAACTGCTGGGGGAACATCAGTGACCGGACAAACTACATATATTAGTCTGTAACAGATGAAATAGTTGAGATCCCCCAAGCGTCAGAGGCAGGCACCCCTCCTCAACAGGCATGACAAGGTAGTTCCCCAAGGGGAAAGGAAACAGACTTTACTAGTAGCAAGGGATTAGCTCAAGCAAACTTCAATGGGGGATTAATTAACAAATTCCCACTACTGAAAACAGGCACCCACCACAGATAAATCTGGAATAAACACTAAAGGAACCAGGAGTTCTTGCCCTGGCAGAGAGGGGAAGGAATGAAGATAAAAAGAGAGAGAGAGAGAGAGAGAGGCTTTTGAGTTGGGCAGCACAAAATACTGGAAAAGGGCTAGACCCAAAGAAAAAGGAGTACATAGAGCCTGGAGATACATAGAGCCATGTCCCAACTAAAGTTCTTGACTGACAAACCTGAGGAGCAGGTCCAGCTCTGAAAACGCTTTTTTGCTTTTTCTTTTTTACTTCTTAACAGATCATTAGATAGAACTGGAAGCACTCTAAGGCTCCAGTACTATCCCAGGCAAGGGCGGATCTAAAGCTTGTCTGAAAGACAAAGTAACAGTTACGTGAAAGGGGTTAATTCCCTAAAGGGTGTATCTTCCCCAAGAAAAGGGGGGCATAGTTCAGTTGCTCAGGTAGAATCCTTCTATCAAGGAAATTAGGACTGAGGGGCTGGAAAACAAAAGCAATGAAAGCCATCCTATCTCACTTCTGTCTCAACCATGCCCCTGGCAGTAAGAGTCTGCTAAAATTAAAGGTGCTGCATAACTTTAAGCTGGTGGGAAGTCATAGGCAGACAAGTGCCACATGCTTGGCAAGATAAGAAGAGCACAGAGTCTAGAGGCTTCACAGGAAAGCCTGGCAACCTACTGGGTCTCACCCTCAGGGAAAACTGACGCTGGCTACACTCTTCTCCTGAGATATGGCCTGTCTGTTCTGGGAAAATCTGATTGGGATCTCTAATACCTAAGGTGATTGTCCTCAAAAAAAAAAAACCAGGGTGCACATAGGTGGGGCAAGAAACAGAAAAACTAAGAACTAAAAAAATTCTGATCACTTAAACAGAACCTATGCTAGAGGTCTAGAATAAGTTGAACAGAATGTCAAAGAATAGAGAGAGGACAAAGCCATCCAGCAAGAAAGCCCTAGGTAAAAGAGTGAAAACAACCTGCAGAGTAAACTAAATAAGGAAATCAAATGCCTAGACACCAGCAAAAAATAATGAGTCATACTAGGAAAATTGAAGACATGGCCCAGTCAAAGGAACAAACCAACACTGTACAGAAGTTGAAACAACTAATTTAGGATGTTTGAACAAATATGAGAAATCTCATCAAAAATCAAATCAGCAAGTTGAGGAAGGATTTAAAGAAGATGTTGGTGAATAAAAAGAACTCAAAAGTTTGATAAAACAAATTGCAGAAATTATAGGAATGAAAGACACAACAGAAGAGATGAAAAAAACAATGAAAACCTACAAAAAAAGATTTGAAGGGTAAGAAGAAAGGATTAGTGAACTAGAGGACTGGACATATGAAATCTGACACTCTAAGAAAATATAGGGTAAAAATGGAAAAATATGAGCAGGCTCTCAGGAAAGTGAATGACAACATGAAGCACATGAATATACATGTTGTGGATCTTCCAGAAGGAGAACAAAAGGGAAAAGGATTTTAATACCCAAACAGAACAGATCCAAATAGACATATTCCAAGACACTTACTAATCAGATTGTCAAATGTCCAACAAGAGAAAATCAATCTATCACATATAAGGGAAGCTCCATAAGACTATGTGTGGATTTCTCAGCAAAAACCATGGCAGCAAGAAGGAAGTGATATGATATATTTAAGATTCTAAAAGAGAAAAACTGCCAATCAGGAATTCTATACCCAGCAAAACTGTCCTTCAAAAATGAGGGAGAAGGGTGAATGGGTGGTTTACTGGTTAGAATGCCCTCTTTCCATGTGGGAGACCTGGGTTTGATTCCTGGAGGATGCACCCCCCCCCCAAAAAAAAAAAATGAGGGGGAGATTAAGATATTTTCAGACAAATAATCATTGAAAGAATTTGTGACTAAGAGACCAGCTCTATAAGAAATACTAAAGAGAGCACTACTGGCAGATAGGAAAAGGCAGGAGAGAGAGGTCTGAAGAAGAGTATAGAAATGAAAACTATGAGTAAAGGTAAAAAGAGGGAAATTTATTGTCTTTAAATGCTTATATTAAAGAAGAAAGAGAAAAAACGAATAATTAACAGTACACTTGCAAGAGTTTGGGAAAGAAAAGCAAACTAACCCTAAAGCAAAGAAAAGGAAAGAAACAATGAAGATTAGAGCAGAAGTAAATGAAATTGAGAATATGAAAACAATCAAGAAAATCAACAAAAG
This sequence comes from Myrmecophaga tridactyla, assembly GCA_004026745.1. NCBI lineage: Eukaryota > Metazoa > Chordata > Mammalia > Pilosa > Myrmecophagidae > Myrmecophaga > Myrmecophaga tridactyla. The sequence goes on along the minus strand of PVIY010009769.1, from coordinate 54,941 downwards.
CAGAAATTTGTTCTTAGACAATCAATAAAATTAATGGACCCTTTAACTAGGTTGAAAAAAAAGAAAGCATGCAAATAAATAAAATCAGGAATGGAAGAGGAGACATAAACACTGATGCCGAGGAAAAAAAGGAGATAATGAAAGGATACTATGAGCAATTATATGTTAATAAACTAAACAACGTACATGAAATGGACAACTTTCTAGAAAGGCATGAACAACCTATATTGACTTGAGAAGAAATAGTTGACCTCAACAAATCAATCACAATAGACTGAATCAGTTATCAACAAGCTCCCAAAAAAGAACAGTCCAGCACCAGATAGTTTCACATGTGAATTTTACCAAGCATTCAAGAAAGAATTAATAAAGGGGGAAAAGTCATCTTCCCCATTTGGACAATTTCTGATATTCTCACAATCAGCAGGGACAACCAAATCAATAGGCTGAGCTCTCAATCTTGGGGTTTGCGCCTACGAAACTTATCCCTGCAAAGAACAGGCTAAGCCTACTTAAAATTAGGCCCAAGAGAAGCTCTTCTGTTGCTCAGATGTGGCCTCTCACTCTCTAAGCTGACATGGCAAGTGAACTCACTACCTTCCCCTCCTACATGGGACATGACTCCCAGGGGTGTAAATCTCCCTGGCTATGTGGAACAGGAATCTGGGGATGAGCCAGGACCCACCATCAAGGGATTGAGAAAACAACAAAAAGATAACTCAATTAACAAATAGGCAAAAGACATGAACACACTTCTCAGAAGAGGAAATACAAATGGCTAAAAGGCACATAAAAAGATGCTCATCTTCCCTGGCTATTAGAGAAATGCAAATAAAAACCATATTGAGATATCATCTCACACCCACCAGAATGGCCACTATCAAAAAAAAAAAAAGAAAAGAAAAGAAAATGACAAGTGCTGGAGAAGATGTGGAGAAAAATGGACAATTATCCAGTCATAGAGAATGTAAAATGGTACAACTGCTGTGGAAGGCATTTTTGCAGTTCCTCAGGAAGCTAAATATAGAATTGCCATAAGATCCAGCAATCCCACTGTTAGGTATTCAGATGACATGAGGGCAAGGACACAAATGGACATTTGCACAATGTTTATAGCAGCATTACTTACAATTACCAAGAGATTGAAACAGCCCAAATGTCCATCAACAGATGAGTGGCTAAACAAGCTGTGGTATATACATACAATAGAATATTCATAAAAAGTCACGAAGCATGTTAACAGTGTGGATGGACCTTGAGGACATTATACTGTGTGAGATTACCAGAAACAAAAGAACAAATACTGTATGGTCTCAATGATATGAACTAATATTAATGAGTGAACTTAGAGAATATCAGTTAAGAACAGAGGTTATCAGGAGATAGATACAGGGTAGACACTGGGTGATTGGAGCTGAAGGGATACAGATTGTGCAAGAGGACTGATTGTAAAAATGCAGAAATGGATAGCACAATACAACCTGAATGTAGCACAACAATGTAAGTACAGTGAATGAAGCCGAATGTAAGGATGATAGAGGGAGGAGGGCTGGGGGCACATATGAAACCGAAGGAAAGATAGATGATAAAGACTGAGATGGTATGATCTACAAATGTCTAGAGTATACAATGATCGTGACTAAATGTACAAATTAAAAAATATTTTTTCGTAAGAACAAAGGAATGTCAATATTGCAGGGTGTTGAAAACAGATGGCCATTCATATTTTAAAACTTAAAAAAGAATAACACAAATAACAATATTAAAATAGTAATATGGAAAAAGAAGAAATACTGTGGGTCAATGAGAGGGAGGGGTAAGGAGTATGGGATGTATGAGTTGTTCTTTTTTTTCTTTTTATTTCTTTTTCTGGAGTGATGCAAATGCTCTTAAAATGATCATGGTAAAGAATACACAACTATGTAATGATACTGTGAGTCATCGACTGTGTAATGTGATTGGGCTGTAAGTGTGTGGATATTTCATAATAAAAATATTTAAAAAAATAAAACAGAAAATGACAAGTGCTGGAGAGGATGTGGAGAAAGAGGGACACTTACTGACAGTTGGTGAGAATGTAAAATGGTACAACTGCTCTGGAAGGCAGATTGCCATTTCCTCAGGAAGCTCATTTTAGATTGCCATATGATCCAGCAATCCCAATACTAAGTATTTATTCAGAGGAACTGAAGGCAAGGACACAAATAGACATTTGCATGCCGGTGTTTATAGGTTAGAATGTCTACCAATGGAAGAGTGGATAAACAAGCCACGGTATATACTTAAGATGGACTATTACAAAGCTGTAAGCAGAATAAAGTCATGAAGCATATAACAAAGTGGATGAACCTTAAGGACATTATGCTGAGTGAAATCAGCCAGAAACAAAAGAACAAATACTGTATGGCTTCACTAATATGAACTAACATTAATGACGGAACTTTAAGAGTTGAAGTTAAGAACTCAGGTTATCAGGAGATAGAAATAGGGTAGAGATTCGGCATTTGGTGCTGAATAAATACAGATTGTGCAAGAGTACTGATTGTAAAAATTCAGAAATGGATAGCACAGTACTACCTGATTGTGGCATAATAATATAAGACACCAATACTAGGGTACCAATTCTGGAGCTAAGGACCAAGTAAGAAAAAAGGCTAATAATTAAGTCTTCTCTTTACCAACTGTGGTAGTTAGATTCAGTTGTCAACTTGGCCAGGTGAACGTGCCTTGTTCTGTTGCTGTGGACACGAGCCAATGGTACGTGAACCTCATCTGTGGCTGATTACATCTGCAGTCGGCTAGGAGGTGTGCCTGCTGCAATGAATGACCTTGAGTTAATTGGCTGGTGCTTAAATGAGAGACCGCAAGGTAGCACAGCCCAAGCAGCTCAGCATACCTCATCTCAGCACTCGCAGCTCAAACCAAGCCTTTGGAGATGCAGAAAGAAATCACCCCGGGGAAAGTCGAATGGAACCCAAAAGCCTGGAGAGAAGGCCAGCAGAGACCATCCTGTGCCTTCCCACGTAAGAAACAACCTCAGTGGAAAGTTAGCTGCCTTTCATCTGAAGAATTAACAAAATAAATCCCCTTTTATTAAAAGCCAGTCCATCTCTGGTGTGTTGCATTCCGGCAGCTAGCAAACTAGAACATCAACCTACGTATCTACAGGTTAGCATCCCCTGCCACCCACATGGGAGACTGTGTGAATTCCTGGCAGTTGTTACTGGAGTACCTTATGTGCACATGGTCCATGTTCTCATGGGGGTAAATGTGCCAGAATGGAGCATAAAGCAAAGTTTGCAGTAGAGATGGGAAGAAAACTGAACTCGCGGGAAGGAACCTTCAAGCAAATTGAAAGTACAATTGCGGTTTCCATCAATGCATGTATAACTGGTATTAACTGCCACATGACTGTACATATGAGTATCTTCTGCTACATGTACCAAGATGATGGCAAGACAAGGGCACAAGAGGCCATTAACTTGGCCTCCAGTTCCCTCCCATTCATATAACAGAAACAATACAGAATCCCAGGACTAAAAAGTTTAGACTCAATGGCTTCTAAGGACTCAGGTTTTATCCCAAGACAACACCGCCACCTGCCTGATGCAGCAACCAAGTACACTCTTTTCTAACCTGCTAAATTCTTATAGAAACTGATTTATGGAGGCGTTGTGGTGCCTTTCCATGCCCATTTTGGGATGGGTCGACTCAGATTGGAGAGTGAACAGGTAGAAAAGACTCAAAGGGGATCCCTAGTCAAATGGAAATTGTATATTTAAAAGTTCAGCCAGACTGTTCCTAAAAGCATCTTGCATTTACATTATAAAGTTGCAACTACTTCTTTGATAGAAACTATCACCTACTACACTGCCTAAAGGAAAGCTCGGTAGTCCAGTGACTCACAGATATTCCCTTAAATGCCTGGGCCTGACATGCTGATGGCTCAGCTAAGTTGAAAGCTGATGGTGTCCACTGGCCAGCTGCAGCTGTACAAGCCCAACAACTCTGGACAAAAAAAATCAGCACAATAAGCTAAATGGAAAACTCTTTGAATCCATGACTTTGCAAACTTTTAATGTAGAATACCATGCCCATTAGTTACATATTGCTTATGCCTACTTTTGTGCTACAATGACAGAGTTGAGTACAGAGACTGTAAGACACACAAAGTAAAAGTATCTTACTATTGGTCCTTTACAGAAAAAGTTTGCTGCCTACTGCTTTAGATAATGCTCCAAAGAAAGGAAAATCTATATTTTTTTACTGATTCTTGGGCCGTTGCCCATGGTCTAGCAAATGATCTGGTCTGCCGCTAGGAAGAATTACATACTAGCAGTTTTAAAATACTCTCTTTGAAGCCTGAATGAATAATCTGAGTCACTCAGGCTCAAGGTAAAATACCATTCTCTATGACTACCACTTGGAGCCATTAATAATAAATATTTTGACTGGGGTTTAAGGTCCATCTATTACCCACTTTTATATCTACTAAAAGAATATATGATGTCACAATTTATAACTATCAATTAGGACAATAAATGGTTTATAAAATATTGTTCAGATCATTTGTCTTTTATGCCTAGTTGTCGCATCAAATGTGGAAAACAGGGTATTATTCTCTTGTTAATTGTTAAAAGCATTGTGACAATCAGGTTTAGGAACATGCTTGTCTTCCTAAATTCTGAATTAACATTGTGAAATACCACTCTTTATCTCTGGCAATAGGCTTTGTCTTCAAATCTATTTTACCTGATATATCCAACTCTCATGTTTATTGTTTACATGATACATATTTTTCCATCCACTACCTTCATGTAAATGTCATTATATTCAAAGTAAATCTCTTGTACAAAATGTCTGCCTTCAGATTGGAATATATTAACAGTTAATGTAATTATACATAGGTTTGAATTTAGATATTCCATTCAATATTTTTTCCTGTTTTTCTGCTATGTTTCTTATGTCATTGTTGCTCTTTTTCTTCCTTCTTTTGGATTAATTGAACATTCTTCTAGAATTTTTTTTTGGGGGGGTGCATGGTCCAGAAATCAAACACAGGTCTTCCACATGACAGGTGAGCATTCTACCACTGACCATCCATGAATCCTCTAGAATTCCATTTCAAATGAAACATTGGCTATACTTTCAAATTTGCAGTGGTATAACTCCATATACCTGCCCTAACCCCATTCAGCTATCCTGAGTCCTTTATGTTATAGGTGCAATATGCACTACATGTAGACACAGTATAACCGTCACAAAACAAGATTAAAATTTTTACGGATAAAATCATAAAACAATTTAATGGCCCCAATATTTTAAACAAATTGAAGAAAGGAAAGTGGTTGTCTCTTCCATTTAAGAAGAAATTTACCATTTCTCAATATATTTATTGGTTTGCTAAAGCTGCCAGAATGCAATATACCAGAAATGGAGTAGCTTTTAAAAAGGGAATTTCTTAAGTTGCAAGTTTATAGTTCTTAGACTATAAAAATGTCCAAACTAAGGCATCCAGAGAGTCATCCCTTGACTCTAGAAAGGCTGATGAACCAGAACACCTCTGTCAGCTGGAAAGGCATATAGCTGGCCTCTGTTGGGCTCTTTGGCTTCTGCTTTCAATAGTTTCCTTGGGGGCACTGACTTTCTGTATCTCCAAACATCTGGGTCTCCTGTTGGCTCTGCCAGCTCTGTCTGTGTCAGTTCTATAGCCTTTTCCAAAATGGTTCCCTCTTAAAGGACTCCAGTAAGTGACCCACCTTGAATGGGCGGCAACACATCTCCATGGAAACCACCTAACCAAAAGGTCCAACCCACATTGCATGGGTCACATCTCCATGGAAACAACTTAACCAAAAAGACTCGACCCAACAATACTGAATCAGGATTAACAAACATGGCTTTTCTTGGGTACACAAAGGCTTCAAACTGGCACACTCATATTCTTCATTACTTCATGAACCAGGTTTGCAGCTGGTACCATTTTGCTTCAGTGTGAGGAAACATGCTTTAGTATTAATTATAGCTTGGGTGTGCTGGCGTAATTGCTCTATTCTTGGAAGTTATTTTTGACGGATGGAGAATCTGTGGTTGAGATTTTTTTTTTTTTTTTTTTTGTCCTTTCAGCCTTTTAAAGAGGTTATCCCATTCTCTTTCAACCTCCATAGCTTCTCAAAAGAAGTTAATGGGACTTCTGGGTCAAGATGGCAGCTTAACAATGTGCGCATTTTAGTTCATCCTCCAGAACAACTACTAAATAACCAGAAACAGTACAGAACAGCTCCTGGGGCCACATCAGTGACCAGACACACAGCATACCACAGTCTGGACCAGCTAGACCAGCTGCAAGCCCCCACAGAACCGTGAGCTCCCAAAGCTGCGGTGGCCAGTGCCCCTCCCCCACAGGCTGCTTCCCAGAGAGGAAAGGAAAGGAACTTTACCAGCAGAAGGGACTGAGAACAATCAAATGCCCATTGTGGAATTAATCAACAAATTCTGACTACTAAAAATAGGTCCCCAGCTTAGGTGAACCTGGTCAAAGCGGAGGTTGCTCATTTTTGCCCCAGAGCCAAGGAGGCAGGGCTGATGGGAAAAGGGCAAAAAAAGAAGAAAACAGAGGTTTTTGTGCCTGTGTTTCTACAAAGGCTTGACTGCCTTTGGATATAGCGGCAGGATTTCTCAGGCTGCAACTGCCCCAGGCATACGCAAAAGTGAGCTCGTCCCTCAAGGAACTCAGATACCAGGGCTTGGTAATTTGAAGCCATTAAAACCAGCTTACAACCTCTCATCTGTTTCCACCACGCCCCCAGCAAGGAGAGTCCGCCAAAGTTAAAGGTAGCGCATCATCTTACGCTAGTGGGACCTGCAGGCAGACAAGTGCCATATACTGGGCAGGATAAGAAAAACAGAGTCCAGAGACTTCACAGGAAAGTCTTTCAACCTGCTGGGTCTCACCCTCAGGGAAAACCGATGCAGGTGACTCTTTCCACCTGACAGGAGGCCAGATTGGTCTGGGGAAATCCGGCTGGGGTCTATAATATCTAAGTAGACCTTCCTAAGGGTTGGGGGGGGGGACGAGGGGAAGGTGCCATACAAGCAGGGCAAGAAATAAGAAAACAAGAACTGAAAAATTCTCCTCTGTTAAACAAAACTTAAGCTAGCGGCCCAGATAAAGCTGAACTGAATGTCAAAGAACAGATAGACAACAAATTCATCCAACAAGAAAACCCTAGGTAAAAGAAGTGAAAGCAATCTCCAGAATAAATTAAGGTAATTAAATGCCTAGACGACAGCAAAATATAACAAATCACACTAGGAAAATTGAAGATATGGCCCAGTCAAAGGAACAAACCAACAATTCAAATGAGATACAGGAGCTGAAACAATTAATTCAGAATATATGAACAGACATGGAAAAACCTCATCAAAAACCAAATCAATGAATTGAGGGAGGATATAAAGGCGGCAAGGAATGAACAAAAAGAAGAAATTGAAAGTCTGAAAAAGCAAATCACAGAATTTATGGGAATGAAAGGCAAGGTAGAAGAGATGAAAAAAACAATGGAAGCCTACAATGGTAGATTTCGAGAGACAGAACATAGGATTAGTGAACTGGAGGACGGGACAGCTGAAATCCGCAAGGAAAAGAAAATATAGGGAAAAAATGGAAAAATATGAGCAGGGACTCAGGGAATTGAAAGACAATATGAAGCGCATGATTATACGTGTTGTGGGTATCCCAGAAGGAGAAGAGAAGGGAAAAGGAGGAGAAAAACTAATGGAGGAAATTATCACTGAATATTTCCCAACTCTAATGAAAGACTTAAAATTACAGATCCAAGAAGTGCAGCGTACCCCAAAGAGAATAGATCCAAATAGACATACTCCAAGACATTTACTAATCAGAATGTCAGAGGTCAAAGAGAAAGAGAGAATCTTTAAAGCAGCAAGAGAAAAGCAATCCATCACATACAAGGGAAGCCCAATAAGACTATGCGCAGATCTCTCAGCAGAAACCATGGAGGCGAGAAGACAGTGGGATGATATATTTAAATTATTAAAAGAGAAAAACTGCCAACCAAGAATTCTATATCCAGCAAAATTGTCCTTCAAAAATGAGGGGAAATTAAAACATTTTCAGACAAAAAAGTCACTGAGAGAATTTGTGACCAAGAGACCAGCTCCGCAAGAAATACTAAAGGGAACACTAGAGACAGATACAAAGACAGAAGAGAGAGGTGTGGAGAAGAGTGTAGAAAGGAAGACTATGAGTAAAGGTAAAAAGAAGGAAAATTAGATATGACATATAAAATCCAGAAGGCAAAATAGTAGAAGAAAGTACTACCCATGCAGTAATAACACTGAATGTTAATGGATTAAACTC
>PVIY010009769.1:0-46458 GCA_004026745.1 Myrmecophaga tridactyla | reverse complement strand
TAGGCCAAGGACACAAATGGACATTTACACACCAATGTTTACAGCAGTATTATTAACAATTACCAAGAGATGGAAACAGCCAAAATGTCCATCAATAGACAGTTGACTAAACAAACTGTGACATTTACATAAGATGGAATATTATGCAGCTGTCAGACAGAACAAAGTTATGAAGTATGTAACAACATGAATGGACCTTAAGGACATTATGCTAAGTGTGATTAGCCAGAAACAAAAGGACAAATACTGTATGGTCTCACTGATATGAAATGACATTAGTGAATAAACTTGGAATATTTCCTTGGTAACAGAGACCATCAGGAGATAGAAATAGGGTAAGATATTGGGTAATTGGAGCAGAAGGGATACAGATTGTGCAACAGGACTGAATATAAAAACTCAGAAATGGACAGCACAGTATTACCTAACTGTAATACAATTATGTTAAAACACTCAATGAAGCTGCATGTGAGAATGACAGAGGGAGGAGGGCTGGGGCATAAATGAAATCACAAAGAAAGATAGACAATAAAGATTGAGACGGTATAATCTAGGATGCCTAGAGTGTATAATGATAGTGACTAAATGTACAAATTTATAAAATGTTTTTGCATGAGGAAGAACAAAAGAATGTTATTACTGCAGTGTGCTGAAATTAGATAGTAATTAATATTTTAAAATTTCAACTTATGTGTGTGACTAAAGCAAAAAATGTTTATTTGGTACAAATTTATACTTTGACTAGTGCATCTCCTAATACAACTTATGTAGATAGTAGGTTGGACACCTTAAGTACATGGAACTTTCTACAGAACATGAGATTTTGTTCGTTTGTGATGCCCTGATGAATCCCAGAGTGATTTGATCAGTGAGTGGAAAAGTATTTGAAAAGTCCCCTTTGAGGAATGGTAAGAACAGGGGAAAACTCAACTTTCCCAAGTTGAAGTCTTGATATTCTCACAAGCAGTGTGGGCAACCAAAGCTACAGGCTGAGCCCCCAGTCTTGGGGTTTGTGCATATGAAACAACCCCACAGGGGTTACGTCAAGACTACTTAAAACTAGGCCTAAGAGTCACCCCCAAGAGAACCTCTTTCGTTGCTCAGATGTGGCCTCTCTCTCCAGCCAACACAGCAAGCAAACTCACCACCCTCCCCCATCTACATGGGACATGACTCCCAGGGGTGTGGATCTTCCTGGCAACATGGGACAGAAATCCCAGAATGAGCTGAGACCCAGGATCAAGGGATTGAGAAAACCTTCCCGACCAAAAGGGAGGACAATGAAATGAGACAGAGTGTCAATGACTGAGAGATTCCAAACAGAGTCGAGAGGTTATCCTGGAGGTTATTCTTACACATTAAGTAGATATCACCTTGTTATCCAAGATGTAATGGAGAGGCTGGAGGGAACTGCCTGAAAATGCAGAGCTGTGTTACAGTAGCCATGTTTCTTGATGATGATTGTATAAGGATATAGCTTTCACAATGTGACTGTCTGATTGTGAAAACTTTGTGTCTGATGCTCCTTTTATCTACCTTGTCGACACATAAGTAGAACATCTGGAATAAAGATAAATAATAGGGGGAACAAATGTTAAAATAAATTTAGTTTGAAATGCTAGTGATCAGTGAAAGGGAGTGGTAAGGGGTATGGTGTGTAAAAATTTTTTTTTCTGTTTTTGTTTTATTTTTCCTATTGTCTTCTTATTTCTTTTTCTGAATTGATGCAAATGTTCTGGGAAAATGACCATGATGATGAATATGCAACTATGTGATGATATTGTGAATTGCTGAGTGTATGTGTTGGGAATGTTTGTGTTTCTTTCTTGTAATTTTTTTTTAATTAATAAAAAGTTTAAAAAAATAAAAAAAAGAAGTTAATGGCTAGTGAACTGTTGTTTCATTTTATGTAATTTATGTGATTTATCATAGGCTGCTTTCAAAATTTTCTCTTTACACTGCTTTACAGCAATTTGACTATGAAATGCTTAGATGTGGTTTTAATCATATTTAATCCTATTTTGTATTTGCTTAACCTTTTGAAAATGTGAATTTATACTCAATAAATCTGAGAAATTTCCGACCTTTATTTCTTCACCTATTTTTCCTTCCTTATTCTCTTTCTTCTCCTTCTATGATTCCAGTTACATGTATATGAAATCAGATGTTATTCCACATATGGCTGAGGCTCTATTTTCCATTTTTCCTCTTGTTCAGGTTTCCGTTTAACTCTTTTATTTTGAAATACATTCAAGTTTCAAGACAGCTACAAAAAAATTAAAACCACATACACAGTATTCCATCATACTGCTATACATCCAAATATGGAGATCCATGAATTCATTCCCCCATCTATTTTCTGAACCCTTGAGTATAAGTTATATACTATTCAAGCAATTTAACAGTGATATAAAGCTTACAGTCTATATTTCAATTTTTTCTTATGTGCTAATAACATCCCTATGTGCCTTTTCTCCTCCCTTAACCATATCCCATCCAGGATTGTGGTGCATTTAATAGTTGCTTGCTCTTTTTTTTTTAAATTGTGGGATCATATATGCAATATAAACTTTGTCATCTCAACCACTCTGCAGCACACAATTCAATGGCATAATCACATTCATAATATTGTGATTTGGGTGCCCTTTTAATTCGTTTTTCGCCAGATTGCTCTAGCTAGAACTTCTAGCAAAACATTGAATAATAGTGGTAACAGTGGGTATCCTTGCCTCATTCCGAATTTTAGGGGAAAGACTTTTAGTCTCACACCATTGCATATAATGGTGGTTGTGAATTCATAATATATGCCCCTATAATGTTGAGGAAGTTTCCTTCAGTTTCTAACTTTTGAAGTACTTTATCAGCAAAAGATGCTGAATTTTGTGGACTGCTTTTTCAGTGTTATGCTGGTTTGAAAGGATTTACCTACCCTAGAAAAGCCATGTCGTAATCCTAATCCAGTCTTATGGGAGCAGCCCTTTCTTTTAAACCCTATTCAGCACGGTATGTTGGAGATCTGATTGGACTATCTCCAGAGATGTGGTTCGGCCAATCAAGGGTACAGACTTTTGAATAGAGGGAGATGAGACTCCACCAATCTACCTGGGTTTTGATTAGTTTAATGGAACCCTTTGAAGGAGGAAACATTTTGGAGAGAGTTCGTTTTTAGAATGACGAGAGCCATGAGGCAGAGTCCATCAGTCAGAGACCTTTGGGGATGAAGGAGGAGAATGCCCCTGGGGGAACTTCATGAAGCAAGAGGCCTGGAGAGGAAGCTAGTAGACGTTGCTATGTTCACCACATGCCTTTCCAGTTGAGAGAGAAACCCTGAACTTCATCAGCCTTTCTTGATTGAAGATAACCTCTCGTTGGTGCCTTAATTTGAACATTTTTATAGACTTGTTTTAATTGGGACATTTTAATGGCCTTCAAACTGCAAACTAGCAACTTAATAAATTTCCCCTTTAAAAGCCACTCTGTCATTGGTATATCACATTTTGGCAGTTAGTAAACTAGAACAAGTGTCAACTGAGATGATCATGTGATTTTTCCCTTTTGATTTGTTAATGTATTGTATTATACTGATTGACTTTCTTGTATTGAACCACCCTTGCATGCCTGGAATAAACCTCACTTGGTAATGATGTATAATTCTTTTAATGTGGCATTGGATTCAAATCTTAAGTATTTTTTGAAAATTTTTACATCAATATTCATTATGGATATTGGCCTGGTAGTTTTCCTTTCTTGTAGTATATTTATTCAGTATTGGTATTAGAGTGATGTTAGCTTCACAAAGTGAGTTAGGTAGTGTGCCAAGTGAAACTGTTGTGTATGTTGCAAAAGCCATGTTCTTTTATCCTTACTCAATATTGCTGGATATGATCTTTTTTATTGTTTCCATGGATATATGATCCACCCAATTATGGGATGTACCTTTTGAATTGGCAGTTTCCATGGGGATGTGACTCCACCCATTGAAGGATGGGCTACTTACTAGAGTCCTTTGAGAAGGAACCATTTTTGGCAAAAGCTTTAGAGCGCACTTCCAGAGACCTTTGGAGATGCAGAAGGAAATCTTGGGAACCCTTACAAAATGACAAGCCAATAGAGAAAGCTAGCAGATAGCACCATATACCCTCCCAGCTGACAAAGGTGTCCAGAATCCAAAGACCCCAGCAGACACCAGCCATGTGACTTTCAGAAGACAGAGGTGTTCCAGAAGGCATCAACCTTTCTTGAGTGAAGGTAACCTCACTCAACTCTTGTTGGTACCATAATTGGGACATTTCCACAGTCTTAGAACTGTAAACTTGCAACTTAATAAATTCTCCTTTTAAAAGCTGTTTCATTCCTGGTATTTTCCATTCTGGGAGATTAACCAACTAAAACAGATTTTGGCACCAGAAAATTGGGGTGCTGCTGTACCAAACATACTGGAACAGCTCTTTGAAGGGATAAGGAGAAGATTTTGGAAGAATTGTGAGGTGGTTTATAGAGAAGGCCTAGAGTGTTTTGAAGAAACTGTTGGTAGAAGTGTAGACTCAAGATATCTCTGAAGAGGTTTTAGACAGAAATGACAAAAGAATCATTGCAAACTGGAAGGAAGGCAACCCTTGTTTATAAAGTTCTTTGATGCACAAAAGTATTTAATTTTGAGGAGTTCCCATTTATTTATTTATTTATTCAATGCTTGTGCTTTGGGTATAAGATCGAGGAAAACGCCTCCTAGTATAAGATTTGTAAGATACTTCCCTACATTTTCTTCTGCAAGTTTTATTGTCTTAGATCTAATGTTTAGGTCTTTGATCCATTAGTTAATTTTTGTATAGGGTGTGAGATATGGATCCTCTTTCATTCTTTTCCATGTGGATATCCAGTTCTTCAGGCACCATTTATTAAAGAGACTGTTCTGTCCCAGGTGAGTTGGCTTAACAACCTTATCAAAGATTAATTATCCATAGATGAGAAGGTCTACATCTGAACAAACTATTCAATTCCATTAGTCGGCATATCTACCTTTATGCTAGTACCATGCTGTTTTGACCATTGTAGCTTCATAATACACCTTAAAGTCAGGTAGTGTGGGACCTGCAACTTCATTATTCTTTCTCAGGATATTTTTAGCTATTCAGGGCACCCTGCCCTTCCAGATAAATTTGATTATTGGTTTTTCTATTTCTGAAAAGTAAGTTTTACGGATTTTAATTGGTATTGCATTGAATCTATACATCAATTTAGGTAGAATTGACATCTTAACTATATTTAGTCTTCCAATCCATGAACATGGTATGCCCTTCCATTTATTTAGGTCTCCTGTGGTTTCTTTTAGCACATTCTTGTAGTTTTATTTGTATAGGTCTTTTGTATCCTTAGTTATGTTTATTTCTAAATATTTTATTCTTTTGGTTGCAATTGTGAATGGATTTTTTTTCTTGATTTCCCTCTCAGATTGTTCATTACTAGTGTATAGAAACACTAGAGATTTTTGAGTGTTGATCTTTTAACCTGTCCCTTTGCTGTAGCTGTTTATTAGCTCTAGCAGTCTTGCTGAGGATTTTGGGGGGTTTTCAATATATATATCATATCATCTGCAAACAGTGAGAATTTTACTTCTTCCTTTCCAATTTTGAGGCCTTGTATTTCTTTTTCTTGTCCAATTGCTCTGGCTAGAACTTCCAACACAATGTTGAATAACAATGGTGATAGCTGACATCCTTGTCTTGTTCCTGATCTTAGGGGGAAAGTTTTCAGCTTTTCCCCATGGACGATGATGTTAGCTGTGGGTTTGTCATATATTCCCTTTATCATGTCGAGGAAGTTTCATTCTATTCCTATCCTCTGAAGTGTTTTCAACAAGATAGGATGCTATATTTTGTCAAATGCCTTTTCTGCATCAATTGGGATGATCATGTGGTATTTCTGCTTTGATTTGTTGATATGGTGTATTACATTAATTGATTTTCTTATGTTGAACCATCCTTGCATACCTTGCATAACCAACTGAATCCTAGTTGGTTATACTGTATAATTCTTTTGATGTAGTGCTGGATTTGATTTCAAGAATTCTGTTGAGGATTTTTGCATCTATATTCATTAGAGAGATTGGTCCATAGTTTTCTTTTCTTGTAATATCTTAGTCTGGCTTTGGTATGAGGGTGATGTTGGCTTCAGAGAATGAGTTAGGTAAGCTTCCCTCCTCTTCAACTTTTTTGAAGAGTTTGAGCAGGATTGGTACTAATTCTTTCTGGAATGTTTGGTAGAATTCACATGTGAAGACATCCAGTCCTGGACTTTTCTTTTTGGGGAGCTTCTTAATGACTGATTCAATTTCTTTACTTTTGAATGGTTTGTTGAGGTCATCGATATCTTCTCGAGTCAAAGTTGGTTGTTCATGCCTTTCTAGGAAGTTGTCCATTTCATCTACATTGTCTAGTTTATTAGCATAAATTTGTTCATAGCATCCTCTCATTACCTCCTTTATTTCTGTGGGGTCAGTGGTTATGTTTCCTCTTCCATTTCTGATTTTATTTATTTGCATGTTCTCTCTTCTTCTTCTTGTCAGCCTCACTAAGGGTCCATCAATCTTACTGTTTTTCTCATAGAACCAACTTATGGTTTTGTTGATTTTCTCAATTGTTTTCATGTTCTCAATTTCATATATTTCTGCTCTGATCTTCATTATTTCTTTCCTTTTGCTTGCTTTGGGGTTAGTTTGCTGTTCTTTCTCTAGTTCTTCAAAGTGGATTGTTAATTCCTCCATTTTTGCTTTTTCTTCTTTTTTGATATAGGCATTTAGGGCAATAAATTTCCCTCTTAGCACTGCCTTTGCTGCATCCCATAAATTTTGATATGTTGCATTTTCATTTTCATTTGCTTCGAGATATTTAATGATTTCTTTTGTAATTTCTTCCTTGACCCACTGGTTGATTAAGAATGTGTTGTTGAGCCTCCGTATGTTTGTGGTTCTTTTGGCACTCTACCTATTACTGATTTCCATCTTCATTCCTTTATGATCTGAGAAATTGTTTTGTATGATTTCAATCTTTATAAATTTATTGAGACTTGCTTGGTGGCCCAGCATCTGGTCTATCCTTTAGAATGATCCACGAGCACTTGAGAAAAAGGTGTATCCTACTGTTGTGAAGTGTAATGTTCTATAAATATGTTAAATCTAGCTCATTTATTGTATTACTCAAATTCTCTGTTTCTTTATTGATCCTGTCTAGATGTTCTGTCCATTGATGAGAGAGGGAAATTGAAGTCTCCAACTATTATGGTAGGTATGTCCATTTCTATTTTCAGTGTTTGCCTCATTTATTTTGGAGCATTCTGGCTTTGCATAAATATTTATGATCGTTCTGTCTTCTTGTTGAATTGTTCCTTTTATTAATATATAGTGTCCTTCACTTTCTATTTTAATTGTTTTACATTTGAGTCTAATTTATTATATATTAGTATAGCTGCTCCTGCTCTTTTCTGATTGTTATGCGCATGAAATATCTTTTCCTAGCCTTTCACTTTCAACCTATGTTTATCCTTGGGTCTATGATGCATTTCCTGTAGACAGCACATAGATGGGTCCTGTTTTTTAATCCATTCTGCCAGTCTATGTCTTTTGATTGGGGAGTTTAATACATTAACATTTAGTGTTATTACTATAAGGGCAGTATTTTCTTCTACCATTTTGTCTTTTGGATTTTATATGTCATATCTAATTTTTCTTCTTTTTACCTTTACTGACAGTCTTTATTTCTACACTATTCTCTACACCTTTCTCTTTCATCTTTTTCTAAGTGTCCCTAGTGCTCCCTTTAGTATTTCTTGCAGAGCCAGTTTCTGTCATAAATTCTCTCAGTAATTTTTTTGCCTGAAAATGTTTTGATTTCCCCCTCATTTTTTGAAGGACAGTTTTACTGGATATAGAATTCTTGGTTGGCAAGTTCTTTGTTTTAGTATCTTAAATTTATCTGTTCTAGTTTGCTAGCTGCCAGAATGCAACACACCAGAGACAGACTGGCTTTTAATAAAAGGGGATTTATTTCGTTAGTTCTTCAGACGAAAGGCAGTTAACTTTCAACTGAGGTTCTTTCTTACATGGGAAGGCACAGGATGGTCTCTGCTGGCCTTTTGGGTTCCAACAATTTTCCCTGGGGTGATTTCTTTCTGCATCTCCAAAAGCCTGGGCTGAGCTGCGAGTGCTGAGATGAAGCATGCTGAGCTGCTTTGGCTGTGCTATGTTGTGCTCTCATTTACGCATCAGCCAATTAAGTCAAACATCATTGCAGCAGGCATGCCTCCTAGCTGACTGCAGATGTAATCAAGAACAGATGAGGTTCACATGCCATCAGCTCATGTCCACGGCAATATAACTAGGCATCTTCACCTGGCCAAGTTGACAACTGAATCTAACTACCACAATATCATACTGCTGTCTTCTCACCTCCACGGTTTCTGCTGAGAAATCTATACATAGTCTTATTGAGCTTCCCTTGTATGTGATGAATTGCTTTTCCCTTGCTGTTTTCAAGAGTCTCTCTTTCTCTTTGACCTCTGACATTCTGATTAGTAAGTGTCTTGGAGTACATCTATTTGGATCTATCGTATTTGGGCTACACTGCACTTCATGGATCTGTAATTTTAAATCTCTCATAAGAGTTGGGAAATTTTCAGTGATAATTTCCTCCATTGGTTTTTCTCCTCCTTTTCCCTTCTGTTCTCCTTCTGGGACATCCACAACACATATATTCATGTGCTTCATGTTGTCATTCAATTCCCTGAGTCCCTGCTCAGATTTTTCCATTCTTTTCCCTATATTTTCTTTTGCTTGTTCGATTTCAGATGTCCTGTCCTCCAGTTCATTAATCCTCCCTTCTGCCTCTTGAAAGCTAACATTGTAGCTTTCCATTGTTGTTTTCATCTCGTCTACTGTGCCTTTCATTCCCATAAGTTCTGTCATTTGTTTTTTCAGACTTTTGATTTCTTCTTTTTGTTCTTTCCTTGCCTTCTTTATATCCTCCCTCAATTCACTGATTTGTTCTTGATGAGGTTTTCCATGTCTGTTCGAACATCTGAATTAATTGTTTCAACTCCTGTATCTCATTTGAATTGTTGGTTTGCTCCTTTGACTGGGTCACATCTTCAATTTTCCTACTATGATGTGTTATTTTTTGCTGGCATCTAGGTATTTAATTTTCTTAATTACTTTATTCTGGAGATTGTTTTTTCTTTTCTTACCTAGGATTTTCTTTCTGGATGACTTTGTTGTCTATCTGTTCTTTGACATTCAATTAAGCTTATTCTAGACCTCTAGCTTAGGTTTGGTTTAACAAATCAGAATTTTTCAGTTCTTGTTTCATTCCCTGCCTATATGGTGCCTTTCGGCCCTCCTCCCCCCAACCACCCCCACTTAGGATGTCTACTTGGGTATTATAGACCCCAGTCAGATTTTCCCCAGACAAAACTGGTCTCCTGTCAGGAGGAAAGAATCACTTCTGTCAGTTTTCCCTGAAGGTGAGACCCAGCAGGTTAAAAGACTTTCCTATGAAGCCTCTGAACTCTATGTTTGTCCTATCCTGCCAGGTATGTGGCACGTGTCTGCCTGCAGATCTCCCCAGCATAAGGTGATGTGGTACCTTTAACTTCAGACTCTCCTTGCTGGGAGAATGTTTGAGACAGAGGAGAGGTTGTAGACTGGATTTAATCACTTCAGTTTTCCAGATCCTGGGGTCTGAATTCCTTGAAGGAAGGAGTCCACCCCTCTCCTGGGGAAGGCATGGCCTCCAGACAAACTCTCAAGTAAGCTTAATTCTGCCTATTACTCGGGCAGTTCGAGCCTGAGAAGCCCTGCAGGGTTCCAGGTGGGCTCAAAGCCAGCCCAGCTTGTCCAGACTGGGGTACGCTGTGTGTCCGATCACTGATGTGGCCCCAGCAGTTGCTCTATACTGTTCCTGGCTATTTACTAGCTGTTCTGGAGGATGAACTAAATCCCACTCCTCACTAAGCTGTCATCTTGGCTCCCTAAAGGAGAAATTTGCCTTTCACGGACTTTGGTGATGTTTGATACTATTTCTGACTTCGTATTGTATTTGTATTATTACTGAAATGGTTTAAGTATTTGTGATATTGTGATGGGATGAATGTATTTTGTATATGGAAAGAACATGCCTTTGGGGGGTCCAGAGGGTGGAATGTACTAGTTAGAAACTGTTGTTCAGAAAAGCCATGTCCTTTAATCCTTTCTCAGTATTGTTGGGTGGGATATTTTTTATGGTTTCCATGGAAATATGACCCACCCAACTGTGGGTGGGACTTTTTGATTAGGTGGTTTCCATGGAGATGTCTCTCTACCCATTCAAAGTGAGGTTGCTTACTAGAGCCCTTTAAGAGGGAAACATTTTTGAAAAAGCTTTATAGCCCACACCATCAGAGACTTTTGCAGATGCAGAAAGAAAATACCCCTGGGGAAGCCATTGAAGAAGAACGGAGAGAAAGCTGGTAGATGTTACCATGTGCCTTCCCAGCTGACAGAGGTGTCCAGAAGCCAAAGACCACAGCAGAAGCCAGCCACATGCCTTCACAGCTGACAGAGGCAATCTGAATAACATCAGCCTTTCTTGAGTGAAAGTAACCTCTTGCTGGTACCTTAATTTGGACATTATTATGGCTTTAGAGCTATAAACTTGCAACTTAATAAATTCCCTTTTTAAAAGCCATTCTGTTACTGATATATTTAACACACTAAAACAAGTGATGTTCCTTTTTCCTCAATTTTTTCAAAGAGCATGAGCGGTTAGTTCTTTTTGGAATGTTTGATAAAGTGCCCCTGTGAAGCCATCTGGCCCTGGGCTTTTCTTCGTGAGAATGTTTTTGATGACTGATTAAATCTTGTTACTTGAGACTGGTTTCTTTTTTTTTTTTTTTTTTAATTTGCATATGGGCAGGAGGCACCAGGGATTGAACTCCAGACCTCCAGCACGGCAGGTCGGAGCTCTGCCTGCTGAGCCACGGCAGCCGCCCAAGACTGGTTTCTTGAAGTCTGCTATTTCTTCTTGAATTAGTATAGATTTTTCACATGTTTCTAGGAAACTGTCCATTTCATTTAAGTTCTCTAATTTGTTGGTATATAGTTGTTCATAGTATAGTGCCATGTAACTCACTGATTAACACTACAAATATAAATAAATCTTCACATGAACTACTTCAAAGGCATGACTCTTGTAAAAACAAAAGTCAATAATAGAGGGATATAGGGGGAACCTATTATTGTGTGCTATGACCTATATTTAACAGGAAGACATTACCAATACCACAGCAATACTAGGGATAAATAATTGGGAGGAAGGGACAAGAGTCACAGGGAGGTTTGGATTTTCTCTTTGGTGAGTTTGGCGTGTTTATCTGTTATTTTTCTCTTTGGAGCACTGAACATTGTCTAAAATTGAGTGATGATGATTATACAACTAAGTGAAGACATTGTGAGACACAGACTGTTTATTTTGGACATTATACATGATGCCCAATGGATGGATGTGGATGAAGGGTACAATGACTGAGAAGCAGAAATGCAAACTATGGTGTATACATGCAACAATATTGTGTGGCTACAGAAAGGAAGAAGTTGTGAGGCATGCAACAAGGTGAATGAACCTTGAGGACATTATGTGGTACAAAATAAGCCAGAATCAAAAGGACAAGTAGAAAATACTTATAAGAAAACTGGCACTCTTAAGCTTTCTATTCTAGTTTGCAAGCTGCTGGAATGCAATATACCTGAAACAGAGCAGCTTTTAAAAAGAGGAATTTATTAAGTTGCACATTTACAGTTCTAAGGCTGTAAAAATGACCGAATTAAGGCAAGGCTATGGAAATGTCCTAATTAAGGCATCTAGGGAATGATACCTTGGTTCAAGAAGGCCAGTGAGTTCAAGGTTTTTCTCTCAGCTGGAAAGGCACATGCCGATGTCTGCTAGCTTTCTCTCCACGAATCTTCAATGGTTTCCCCGGGGCTCTGTGGGTTCTGGTGGCTCTCGTGGCTCTCTAGCTTTTTCCAAAATGGTTCCCTCTTAAAGGGCTCCAGTAAGCAACCCCACCTTGAATGGGCAGAGTCACCTTTCCATGGAAACAATAAAAAAGATTTCAACCAGCAGTACTGAATGAGGATTAAAGGACATGGCTTTTCTGGATTACACGCAGATTGAAACCAGCACAATTTCCAACCTGGGAAACGCCTAATAATCTCTCAAACTTTGGGGATTCCCAAGTTAAAGGGCCCAGCCCCTGATCTTGAGGCTTGCTGTTATGAAACTTATTTCTGCAGTGGAGAAACTAAGCCTACCTATACTTATGTCTAAGAGTTACTTCCAGAGAACCTCTTTTGCTGCTCAGATGTGGCCTCTGACTCTCTAAGCCCAACTCTGCAAGTAAAATCATTACCCTCCTCTCTAGGTGGGACATGACATGCAGGGGTGTGAGTCTCCCTAGTAACATGGGACATGACTCCCAGGGCTGAGTCTTGCTCTGGCACTGTGGGACTGACAATGCTTTTACTGACCAAAAGGGGGGAAATAAATGTAACAAAATAAGGTATTGGTGGCTAAGAGAGTTCAAATAGAGTCAAGAGGCTATCCTGGAGGTACTCTTATGCAAGCTTCAACTAGAGATTGCTAATTGCCATGGTTTGCCAAACCCCAACTAACAACATTCCTTGTTAACCATAAAGAACACCCAAGGCTCTATCTGAAATTCTACAAAAGTTTCACACACTAAGTTTAAATTTCAGAAATCTAAAACCTTTAGATGGTTCCTAGGCCAGATAAGTCCTGAAATCCAGATGGGCCAATCTCTCCAAGAACATCAACCAGTTCCATCCCCCATCCCATATGAAAAAATTAGAATGGGCATAACCCAAATATCTCTAAAGATTGGGAAGAGGATCAAAGGAGAGGAAGAAGTATAACACAGAAGTTAGGATTTAACAAATGAGTAGGACTACTGAATCATTATATTCGTATTTCTTTTTGTCCTCCAATATCTTGGAGCAGCTAGATGGAAAAACCTGAAATTGTGGAATTGTAACCCATACCAAACATTGAAATCTGTTTCATAACTACTTGTTTAAATATATTTTGAAATCTATTGCTTTTTAGCATGTATGCTCTATTTCACAATAAAAAAAAGTTATAAAAAAACTAAAACTAAAACACATGTCAAAGAAAAAATGCCCAAGAATACTTGATATATTTTTTAAAAAACAAACAATATGTCATATTATAAAAGTAAAGCAGGCAAACCAGCATAATGTTGGTAAGGGCTTTATTTTATTTTTCCTTTTTAAAGAGAATTTCTGAACATACATACACCAAAGCACAGAGAAGTGTATAATGAGCCACCTAGATGACCATCACTCAACTTCAATAATTACTAACACATTGCAAATCGCATTTCATCTATTTCTTTGTTTCTTCAGAACATTTTAAAACAAATTCCACATATCACATATAGATACATCTGTAGGACTTTGGAATATAAAGACTTGAAAATAAAACACAATGCAATAATCATACTCTGCAATATTAATAATAATTAATATCATACACTAGTTCATGCTCAATTTTCTCGAACTATCTCAAAATATATCTTCTATGCTTTGTTTAAATCAGAACCCAAATGAGGTCCACACAGTTATTTGATATACCTCTTAATCTCTTACAATTTATAAAACCATTCCTCTATTTTCTCATGTCATTTATTTCTTTTTTACCTAACCTACCATCCCCCACCGCTAGATTATTTGAAAGCAAATCTTAGACATCTGGAAATACGTTTGTATGTGTCACCGTGCAATAAGGATTTTAAAACATGAACCCTAAGGAGAAAATGATTACTGCATTATTTTAAAAGTAACAGTATTTTCTCAAAATCAAATGTTCAAATTTCTCCACTTGTCTGAAGGTACCTTTTTATACTTGCTTTTATACTTGGTTTATGTGAATTAGGATTCAAATGAAGTCCACACATTGTGTTTGGACGATATTTATGAAAAGTCCTATATTAATATAACAGTTTTCCTCTTTGTAACCGTTCAACGCCACTGCTTTTCCCCATGACAAATATTTGTTGAAGAAATCACCTTTTTAACACAAAACTCTGCACACTTAAAGCTGGCTAATTACACCCTCACATGGTGTTGTTTAGCCTGTTCCTCTATCCCTGGATATTCCTTTACAGTGGTAATTATATCTAGAGGTTCCATTAGATTTAGGTTTAATTTAAGGTGCTGGGCAAGAATACTTAAATGATATTGTGTACATCCAACCTATAGCATTGTATTGGAAAGCAAATAATATATCACTGTTTAACCTGAGGAATATTACGATTCATCAGTGTTTCAGCTGTTAGCCTATTTCATATGTTAATTAGATCCCCACTGATTTTTCATGTAATGGTTTTAGCAAACACCAATTATTACTGGCTAGAACAATTATTCCATTAGGGTAGCATAAGTAGTAATTTTAAATTCTAACTTTTTCTGTGCTGGAATTCCTCAGTAAAACAAAAGTTTCCCCTATCAACTATTGGTTATCGTTTTGAATTCATTATCTTATTGAATTATTTTCAGAACAATGAATACGTGGATTTCTAGATAATAAGATGTTTAGTTCCTTTGTAGTAATTCTTTTTTATTGAAATTTAAGATAAACAGTATTTTAGACTGTTGAGAAAGGACAGACTAGTCAAAAACTGATGTTGGGTCAATGGACTATCTTCCTTAGAATACAGTATATCCAGTGGTGTACTGGTAAATCTTTAACAACAGGCTCAGGGAAACAAAAGTGCATTTGGGATTTTAATATTATTGAGATAATATTACAATGTCTGCCCCGTGATAATTAAGAGTAGTAAATATATGTGAAGAATGCATCATGGTAGCTAATACAATAGCTCAGTAAATTATATGCATACATGCACATGTGTATATGATTGGTATATGTGTGGATGTGTGCAGTAGCATGCAGGTAAATATTTAAAATATCTTTCTGAGAAAAAAAAACACTCCAATTTCCAGAATATAAATATTCCTACCACGTATGATTTCCCACTACCAACATCAGGTCACCAAATGCAGAGTTAGGGAATAATGTGCATAATTGGTTCTCATTAGCCAGTGTAAAACAGCTCCAGCATATGTATTAACTACATTTTCTAGCTTCAAGAGATTGTTGGTTTAACATCTATAGACATCCCCAAGTGAACAAATACCGTCAAAAACTTCTATTATAATTCTGACCCCAGTCAGATATATTCAGCCAATCTCACACTGGAATAATCCTATCTTTCCATACGTTCCACAGAAACCACAAAAGACACTATTCATTCCTGCTTGTTCTCTCTGCTTTGTGATTGACTGTGGTTTTCCCCAGGTGGCCCTATGTGGCATGTTGCTCTTTCCCCAGGGAACTATGTGTTTAACAAATCTCTCAAACTCTTTCTCTCTCCAACTCCGTTTGGACTTAAAATACTTCACACAATGTAATATGCCCAAACACATACCACTGGGTATACTAATATGTCAAATGTAAAACTCAGTTATGTTTGTGTATATGTGAGTATATGAATGTATGCAGGCAAATATATATAGAAAGAGAATCAAAACGTCAAGAAAAGGCTTGGAAAGAAAGAACAGCAAATGAAAGATGCAGTTTTCTCTGGAGCAAAAACTATTATGAGAGTGGGAAAAGCTGGACAAACAGAACTTTTCTTTTATCATTGCCTGAAATTTTTAACAAGAAGGTATTAACCAACTGCTTGTATATTTATTAGCTGAAAAATGGTAGGAACATTTTTCTTAGATATCTGACCAACTCATCACAAAGAACAATATTTTCTCACTAATATTAAGATTCAATGTTATATAAATGACCAGGTACATTACATGTCATATTACACAAAGAGAAGGCCTTTTTTAAAAAATACACAACTCATTTTGAATGTGACTTTGGTTACTAAAGTTAGAGCAATATTATTACACACACGCACACATATACATATACACAACTTACTTTGGCTTCAGTTTCTCCCCTGTGAAGAGTGTACAGATGATGGACAGCACTCTGTGATGAGGACCAAGGATGAGTTAGAATTTGGAAGACATGAAAGTCATGGCCAAGAGTGTCTGTGGTAACTAAAAGCATTCCTGGAAGACAAAAAACAAAGGGTATTTTGGAATTTGTTGTTTTGTATATATTTAATTTTTCACATACACATAAAGGGTAAAAAAGAAAAATGATTATGCATGTGGATGAAATCTTTTCACCAACTACACATAATGCTTTAAAGTATTAACAAAGGGGAAAATTTGCCCAAATATAAGAAATTTTCCAAAAATAAAGAACTAAAATAAAATGCTTTTCACATGCAAACAAAACCTTAATGCCATAACAGTATGCCAACACTGAGAGAATACTACATGTACAAGTGTTATGATACTTGGCTCTCCAAGAGACTATTTTAAATCAGAAAATTGTGGAATCAGCAATAATAAAATAAAGCAAAAGGGTTTGACAATAATAAGTACTAAATGCACAGGTTTATGTATAGGCAACATTCTAAGTATTTTTCATATATCGACTCACAACGGAAAAAACAGAGGCACAAAGAGGTTAAGAAATTCACCCACTGACAGCTAGGAAGAGGCAAGGCAGGTAAAATCAGGTAATATTAATTCAAAGTCCAAGCACCCATCTCCTCTCAACTGGGCCAGTGAAAAAATGTTTTGAATTTTTACTTTGGTGGAGAAATATTTCATTAAATAGAGATAGTTCTCCAACTCCCATCATCTTTACTAGAACTCATAAGTTTCCTTCCATTGCATGGAATATTTGCAAATCTCAGAAATTATACAGATTCTAATAGGGAGTCACTTGGTTTATATGGAAAAAGACATATTCAATCCCTCATGGGATGAGGAACAGAGACTCAAAAATATACTGAAAACTATTTATTGAAAAAAAATTATATCTTTCCCTTCTCTTTAAAATGTACAGGGAGTAAGCTTTAGGCTGTTTATTAGCCAAACAAGCTTGTTGTTTTAAGATCAATTCACCAAATGTTTATACCAAAGAAGAGGCATACTTTGCTTGTACAGTCTAGCTTTATCTATGAATGTGAAAAGACTGCTAAAAACATATTTGATGATCATTTCTATTTATTGTCAATTAATATTGCCTTGCTTATCAAATTAATAAATTAGATCATCTCATTTCCAGAATTGGAGGCTGCTTAAAAAATATTAATTTGAAAATCAGATCCCGTGGACAGTGTTTAAAAGAGATAGTACAATCCACAAAAGTACAAATAATCTTAAATTTATCGGGTTTGGGGCTTATTTTTTTCAAGTTTAAAAGCACATACACAGAGTGCTGATTCACTATATTAATGTTCCTTCTAGCCTCCAATGTTTAGGAGCAGCTAAAAGGAAAAATCTGAGATGGTGGAATTGTAGCACATGACAAACTCTGGGATCTGTTCTGTAACTACTTGTTGCAGTGTGCTTTGAAAACTATTGTTTTTTCCTTCTTTGCTTTGTATATATGTTATATTTTACAATAAAAGAAACATTTAAAAAAAAAAAGCACATACACATAAAAGGAAAGAGTCATATAGAGTAAATTTGGCTTGAGAACTATCAATGCAGCATCAGAATGCTAAACCAGACTTTGGCCTGGCCATAAACTAAACCCACACCCCAAATGAGGTGCCAAGCCACAAAAAGCATTTGCGTCATCTGGGAATACAAGGAAAAGAAGGACTTCTAATTATAGGGCCTGAAAGTGGAAGCCTAGATTGATTAGCTGTTTAGGCACTGCTGCATGTTTATCTGGAAGCGTGCTCTCTCTCACTTTGGGCCTCAAGTTTGATAGATGAGCACCAGCTTATAGGGTGGGGATTGAAGCTGCTGATGGTACATGGTGTTCTCCAAAATCTGAGGTAGCTGAAGACTGAACATTAAGGCTTTTGCGGCCTCAAAAGAACATAAGTCTTTTCAACTGGGCATCATCTGGTTAGCCAAAAAGGCAAAATTAAAGACCAGCAAACCTCCACTGGGCATATGCTATAAAATCTTGGAAACTTAAGTAGGTTTGACTTTTTTTCTATATTCTATTTATAACATCTATCTAATTTTATGGTTATCACATGCACATACGAACTGAAAGAACAATTACTAGCTATTATTCACCAGTAAGCTAAGAGACATGAAGACTGATATGCTGAGCCAAAGTGAAATCATTATAGGAATTCAGATGTATCATTCATAAAATAACTGCACACTTTGATTTAATTCTAGTGAATTTTCAAACAATTCTTCTGAATTTAATATATTCCCATCAATACTTGTATAGAAGTAAATGTATAAATTTAATTACTGTAAAAACTTACTTCTAGGCTTACATACCATAGGCTGTTTTTCCATGTGAAAACATCTAAAATTAACAACTGGTTTTCAAACTCAGACCCTACCATATTAACAGAACTATAAGGGGATACTATGAACAATGGTATTAGATAACCTAGATAAAATGGACAAATTCTTAAAAACACACAAACTACCTATACTGACTCAAGAAGAAACAGAAAATTTCAGCAAACCAATTACTAGTAAAGAGATTGAATCAGTAATCAAAAATCTTCCACCAGGGTGGGCGATGATGGTTCAGCAGGCAGAGTTCTCACCTGTCATGCCAGAGTTCCGGGTTCAAATCCCAGTGCTTGCCCATGCAAAAAAAAAAATCTCCCACCAAAGAAGGGACCCAGACCAGATGGCTTCACAGGGGAATTCTACCAAACATTCCAAGAAGACTTTAGCTCCAATTCTGCTCAAACTTTTCCAGAAAATTGAAGAGGAGGGTACTCTGCTTAACTCATTCTACGAGGCCAACATCATCCTCATACCAAAACCAGATAAGAAAAGAAAACTATAGGCCAATATCCTTTATGCATATAGAGGCAAAAACCCTCAAGGAAATATCAGCAAACTGAATCTAACAGCATATAAAAAATGAGACACAGTGATTGAGCTGGTTTGAAGCTACTATGTACCTCAGAAAACCCATATGTTGGGTGGGCCACGGTGGCTCAGCAGGCAGGAATGCTTGCCTGCGATGCCAGAGGACCCGGGTTCGATTCCTGGTGCCTCCCCATGTAAAAAAAAAAAAGAAAGAAAGAAAAGAAAACCCATATGTTAATCTTGATTCAATCTTTGGGGGGCAGCCATTTCCTTTAATCCTGATTCAATACTGCAAGGAGGAAACTTTTTATTAGATTACCTCCATGGCAATGTGACATGCTCAACTGCAAGTGTGGCCTTTTGAATAGATGGAGATGTGACTCCACCCATTCCTGGTGGGTCTTGACTAGTTACTTGAGTCCCCAAGAGGAAATACTTTGAAGAGAGTCCAGAGCAGGCCAATGAAGACATTCAGAGATCGAGACAGAAACAGCCCAGGTGCTAAGCAAGGACTCACAGAAATAGCCAGAACCTAAAGAGAAGAAATCTCTGGCCCTCTTAGCTAAGCTAAGAAATGAAATACAGAGTTTTGTCTCAGAGCAGCTAAGTGAATGCCCACATGTTTAGAAAGGAAACCACTGGCATCAGAAGCTGGAAACAACAGAACCAGGCACAAGGACAAGGAGACATCAACCACATGCCTTCCCAGATCACCCTTCCTTGATCCAAGGTATCTTTCTCTGGATGTCTTATTTAGGACCTACTCATGGCCTTAGAAGTGTAAACTTGTAAGTTATTAAATTTCATTTTTGAAAGCCATTCCATTTCTGGTGTTATGGAATGGAATGCTTAACAAACTAATACAATGATCAAGTGGGATTTTTCCTGGAATACAAGGTGGGTTCAAGATAATGAAATGAATTAATGTAATACACCACATTAACATAACTAATACAATGAGGGGGAAAAAACACATGATCATCTCCATTGATGTAGAAAAGGCATCTGACAAAATAAATCCAGCACCACTTCTTGATAAAGTAGGAAAAGAGGGAAATTAAATGTTATTAAGCAATTTATAGTTCCAATGTAATCAAAATCAAAATCTTGACAACCTTCTTTGCAGAAACAAAGAAGCCAATCATCAAATTTATATGGAAGGGTAAGGGGCCCTGAGTACCTAAAACCATACTGAAAAAGAAGAATGATGTTGGATAAATGGGATAAATGGGACTCTCTGCTATCATGAAAAACACTGGTCAAGAGCAATTTCATACGTATCTCATGAAAGGATTAAGCAAGAGAGTCTCCTGGATATGGGGATAACATTTCAATTATTGAGTACCTGTAGTTATTTAATGAAATAATATAATCTAATCCCAGCTAACACACTGAAGATTGATGTTTTATATTATAGGAAAACATTCCTCTTTTTCTATTAACGAATCAAAAAACAGACACTGTTTATGAAAAAATAACTTTTCTACTTTCTACTCCATTTATTGTCATTGTACTTGCCATACTCAACTACCAAAAGAAGCAATCAAATAAAACATAATGACGTAACTAAAAAGAAAGATTAATGTCGAAGTATCTTCTTTTACTGGCAAAAATTTAAAATGCTAATTACATTTGTCACCAAAAGAATCACAGACGTTGTTCAACAGAGGCTTCAGCTATAAAACTATAAAATTTTTTAAATATAAGAAATACAGGGGATAGGAGGGTAGTTCAGTAGTATAATTCTCACCTGCCATGCAGGAGACCCAGGATCAATTCCCCTGGCCTATGCACTTCCCAAACAAACAAAGAAACCAACAAAAATAAACAAACAAAAAAATCAACAAGCAGTTCTGCAATAATGAGATACTCACATGGAAAAAAGAAAGAAATGTGACCATACCATGCAGCATACAAAAAAGAAAGAAAGAAATATATGCCACCCCTCAAATTAGTCATCACTTTTCTTTGAAGAAAATAACTAGAATCCCATTACTACAGATCAATACCTTAAAATTATTTGCTTCCCTGTACCTCAAGAAATGTTATGGGTTCCAAATGACGGGACACTTGGAAAAACTTCAAACAGAACTATACACTATGTATATGTATTACCATTACATTAATTTTAATTTGGGCACCTTGAAGAACATACACTTACAGTGCCAGAATGCAGAGAGCAAGACAATTCATTCTTCAGGAAGTAATCCAATAACAAGTAAAAGATACCATTTTACAAAATAAGAGTAAACACAAACCTGTAATGAAAACATCCCATTAGGGGGAAAAAGGGACAATAAACTTCTTTAGGCTGCCTTTTTATTGTTAGTATAAGTGACTGGTGGTGACAGAACAGAAGCGGTCAGATGAGAAGAAAAATGTGAAATTACATTACTCTGTAAATGTGCAAAACATTATGGATGCAAACAAAAATGAAGGCTAGCTATTTTTCTGACCACTTGCAGTCATCAATGGGAAAAACTTTCCTGCCAGAAAAAAAAAATTCAATTTAAACTTCTTCAACAATTAACCCAAGACCACCATCACTTTTCAGTATAAAGCATTAAGTAACCAGAAGAATTTCAAGTCTGTTAAAGATGCAGTCAAAGCATCCACAGGGGTGCATGTTTAATCTCTTTTGCTAGAGGCCCAACATTGATTTTTCTCTTAAAAATGGATGGAAAAACTCTTTCCCTGCCAAGGAGAGGTAATTGTTTAAAATGTAGATGTGTCGCTATTCACAAGTCTAAGTTGCTCACATGGCAAAAGGAACAACTCTGGAAAGCAGATCAATTATTTATGGATTAAAGACAACAAGCCTATTTTAGAAATATTAGCTTATTACTGAGTGTTGAGGGTTTTCCCTTATGTTTCTAATTTATATAAAAAAAATTATCTTCTTAATAAGACTTGGGGAAAGAAGGTAATAAATCATATTCAAGTCCAGTGGTAACCCTAGATTTAAACCAAAGGTTTAAAGCAGGTAGAATAGAGGCTAGGCATTAATAAGATATTTTCAGATAGACCTAAGGGGAAGGGCATATCATTTGAGGTTACTTTCTGCTAAAAGACAAAGAAGTATCAGGTATCTCACTGAATCTCTGAGAGGGTGAAGGAAGCTGGGTAGCCAGGGAATGAAAAACAACCACAAAAAAACTTATCCTCTTTACTGTCAAATGTAATATAATTAATAATATACAAAACTTAGAAATCAGTTAGTTTTATTCAACAAATGACCAATTACACTGAATCAATGTCACATCTCTCCCACTGTAGTTTTTTCCAGCTAATAATGACTATAAGAAAATCCTACAGAATTAATTAAAATCTTTATTAATATGCACCTACTCAGCACCAACTATATGAAAGGAACTAATCCCTGAAAACAAAATAAAAGTTTACCTCTAGCAGAACACATTGAAAGGACACTCTAATGGGTATAATGAAAGAAAAACTAAGCTAAGGGAGATGACAATATACAAAACAACAACTAACATTTATTGAGATCATATTCTATATAAGGTACTATTGTAGATACCACTGGGAAATTGAGGCACTGAGTTTTCAGGGCCTAAGAAGATTAAGATATTTGCCCATAAAAGTGGCAAGATGAGTATATGCCATATGATGGAGAGGCATGATATGTTACGAAAGGTCAAGAGAGTCAATACCAAAAATGATATTTAAGACATAATTCAAGAGAAAACTAAGAGTTAGACATACAAAGGAAGATTATAGGCAGAAAAAAAAGGAGTAAACATGTTCAAGGAAGTGAAAGATATTTAGTATGGCTAGATCTTTGAGAGGAACAGAGTAATGCTTAGAGACTGGGTTGAACCAGTAAATGACTCAATGTACTAAGGGAGATGTTGGAAAATGGAAATACCATTAAAATTAATTAAACATTTCTCACAAAATATTTTAAAATCTTAAAATAGAAGTTAACATTTAGGCAAAATATCATAAAACAAATACTTAAAAAGAGTAACACTGCATTGTGATTAAATGAGAACTTTTTCAAGACTGAGTAACTAAAGATTCTGGTAAGTACACAGGGTATAGTACAAAACAAGATTCCTATTACAGCACATTCTACATGCAACAAAAGCTGATCTTTGACAAGGCCCCCAAATCCACTGAACTAGGACAAAATAGTCATTTCATAAATAAGCATGGGAGAACTGGATATCAACAGCCAAAAGAATGAAACAGGACACTTACCTTATACCCTATACAAAAGTTTATCTCAAAGTGGATCAAACACCTAAATAAGAACCAACACCATAAAGCGTCTAGAAGAAAACGTAGGGAAACATCTTCAAGATCTAGTAATAGGAAGTAGCTTCCTAAACTTTACACCCAAAGCACAAGCAACAAAAGAAAAAATAGATAAATGGGAACTCCTCAAAATCAAATGTTTCTGCACCTCAAAAGACTTTGTCAAAAAGGTGAAGAGGCAGCCAACTCAATGGGAGAAAATATTTGGAAATCACATATCAGACAAAGGTTTGATTTCCTGTATATACAAAGAAATCATACAATTCAACAACAAAAGAACAAACAACCCAATTATAAAATGGTCTAAAGATATGAATAGGCATTTTTCTGAAGAGCAAATACAGATGGCTCAAAAGTGCAGGAAGAGATGCTCATGTTCACTGGCTAAAAGGGAAATGCATATCAAGACTACAGTGAGATACCACCTCAAACCTATAAGAATGGCTGCCATTAAACAAACAGGAAACTATTAATGTTGGAGAGAATATGGAAAAACTGGAACACTTATGCATTGCTGGTGGGAATGTATAATGGTGTAGCCACTATGGAAGACTGTTTGGTGGTTCCTTAGAAAACTAAATATTGAGTTGCTCTGTGACCCAGCAATATCATGACTTGGTATATACCCAAAAGAGCTGAAAACAATGACACAAACAGATATTTGTATACCGATGTTCACAGCAGCATTATTCACAATCGCCAAAAGATGGAAACAAACCAAATGCCTATCAACAGATGTGTGGATCAACAAAATGTGGTATATACATACAATGGAATATCATGCAGCAGTAAGACGAAATGAAGTCCTGAAGCACATGACAAAATGGATGAGCCCTGAGGACATAATGCTAACTGAAATAACCCAGACACAAAAGAATAGATACTGTATGATTCCACTTTTATGACCATGGAAAAGGTAAAATCAGAGGCTTATAATATAGAATATAGGGAACTCAGAGATACATAGAAGCTAGAGATGGGTGAATGGTTAGCTAATGAGGTTGAACTCCAATGTAAGGGAATAGATAGAAGTGAAGGCGGTTCTCTAGTGGATCTATAAATATTATTACCATATTGAAGATGAACAAGACTGAAAAGGGTTGTGTAGACATATACGTTCCACTGATTAACACTAGAAATATAAACTAGCTCTTGCAAGAACTACTACAAAGTTATGATTCATGTACAAAGAGTGTTTAGGTCAGGGTACACAGGGGAAACTGCTATTGCATGCTATGGGCTATGTTTAAAAGGAAACCATCAGCACTACCACAGCACCAACAGACGTAAACAATGGAGGGAGGGATAAGAGTTATGAGGAGGTTTAGACTTCCTATTTGGCGACAGTGTGTTTATTGGTTTTATTTCTCTTAGGAACAATGAAATTATCTAAAATTGAGAGTGTTGATGGACTATGGGCTTTCAGCACTAAACATGATCCCTGATGAATGTAGGTGGCTGAAGGACACACTGACTGAGAAGTAGATTGACGAACGATGATGTATGCTTATAAATGAATGTTGTTGTCCTACAAAAAAGAAACAAAGTCGTGAGGCATGCAACGATATGAATAAACATGCAGGACATTTGGTGATGCAAAATAAGCCAGAAACAAAAGAACAAGAATGGTATGGTCTCCTTTAGAAAATGCTTACAAGAAAACAGGGGGCTAGATTGTAAGATTTTATAGCAGACACACTTAGTCACAAGTCGTAATGATTATTTCTGGATCTCGAGAGGCTGTTATATATATATAACATATATATATATGACTTGATATTTAGATATAAGAACAAAGACAATCAGGCTGGGGTTAAAATAATTCAGAACACACGGGTAAGGAAGACAGTATCTGTATTTTAGAACCACACATACTCTTTGAGACCAAAGGAAGAAAGGTTTATTTGGTCTGGAACCAAAATTTTCTGTAGATAATAATCTAACAACCTATCTGTATAGCTCATTTGAACAAATGAAACACAGGGAGCCCAGAATAAGAAAGAGGTCTTTTACTCCTGTATAACTTAATGTAATGCCTGGATACATCAAGTATATTAAGCAGATAATAAAAAAGCACTGGCAAAGTCCCTTGAGGGATGGGAGAAAAAATATGTAACTATTACACTTTACTAACAGGAAATCCCCTGATACTGTGTCAAACTTAAGGTACACCCAAATCAATAGGCCAAGCCCTTGATCTTGAGGCTTACTCTTATGAAGCTTATGTAGGTAACGAAGAAGCATACCCTACATGTAGGTATGCCTAAGAGTTACTTTTGGAGGACCTCTTTTATTGCTTGGATGTGCCCTCACTAAGTCCAACTCTGCAAGTGAAATCATTGCCATCCCCCCTATGTGCAACATGCCATTCAGGGATGAAAGTCTCCCTGGTGGCATGGGAGAAGATCCCCAGGGATGAACCTGGCCCTGGCACCATGAGATCAACAATCCCATCCTGAACCAAAAGGGGGAAAAGAAGGGTAACTAATAAAGTATCAATGGCAGAGAGAGTTCAAATACAGTCAAGAGTCTACTCTGGAGGTTGCTTTTACGCAAGCTTCAGTTAGACATCGCTACCTATCATAACCTGCCAACCCCCAACCACGACCATTCCAGCCAATCCTAAAGAACACCTAGGGCAATATATAAGATTCCACAAAGGTTCCATGCACTAGAGTAACTTTCCAGAAACCTACAATCTCCAGATGCGTCCCTGGACCAGAGAAGTCCCGAAACCCAAAGGGCCCAGCCTCTCCAGAACATCAGACAGACCATCTCCCTACCTCATATTAGTGACAGACCCTTCCAACATGAAAAAGGTAGAATGGCCAAAGCCCAAACACCCCTAAAAAGAAGGACAGAAAGATCAAAGGTGATGGTGGAGTTGCAGAGAGAAGTCAGGATTTAACAAATGAATATGATTGCTGAATCATTAAATTGATATCTCTTTTAGTCTCCAGTATCTTAGAGCAACTAGAAGCAAAAACTTAAAATTATGGAATTGTAACCCATGTCAAACTCTGAAATATGTTCTACAACTAACTGCAGTGCTGTGTTTTAAAATTTATTGCTTTTTTGTATATATGTTATTTTTCACAAAATGGAAGAAAAAAAGTTGATTGTGGTGATAAAAAATATTTAAACCTTCTAGCCTCCTATATTCTGGAGCAGCTAGAAGGAAAAGATCTGAGAGGATCATATGGTAGCCCATGACAAACTCTAGGATCTGTCCTGTAACGATTTGTTGAAGAGTACTTTGAAAACTATTGTTTTTCATTTCTTTGCTTTTTACATATGTTATACAATAAAAATGTTTTTAAAAAATGGGCTAAGATATGAATGCACATTTTTAGAAGAGCAAACACATAACTAAAAAAAAAAAAGCACACAAAGAGATGCTCATTCTCATTAGCTATAAGGGAAATGCAGATCAAGACTATAACAAGCCTATAATAATGGCTCCTATAATACAAACAGGAAACTACAAATGTTGGAGAGGATGTGTAGAAATTGGGACACTTATGCACATTGGTGGGAATGTACAGCCACTATGGAAGACAGTCTGACGGTACCTTTAAAAGCTAAATATTGAGTTGCCCTATGACCCAGCAATACCACTAGTCAGTATATACCCAGAAGAACTGAAAGCAATGACATAAACAACATTTGAACATCAATGCTCACAGCAGCATCATTCACAATTGCCAAAGACGGAAACAATCCAAGTGCTCATTAACAGACAAGTAGATAAACAAAATGTGGTATATACATATGATGGAATATGATTGCAGCAGTAAGACAAAATGACATCCTGAAATGCATGACAACATGGATGAACCCTGAGGACATAATGCTGAGTGAAATAAGCCAGACACAAACAGATACTGTAGGATTTTGCTTTTATGACTATGGTAAAAGTAAAAGTAAACTCAGAGGCTTATAATACAGAATATAGGGGAACTAGAAATACACGGAAGCTAGAGATGGGTGAATGGTTTGCTAATGAGGTTGAACTTAAATGTAAGGGAATGGATAGAAGTGAAGGTAATCCATTAGTAGACTATAAGTAATTTTGCCATATTGAAGATGAGCATCATTGAAAACACTTTTATAAACTCATGTATCCCATTGATTAATACTCCAAGTAAGTTCTTGCATAACTACTTCAAACGTATGAATCTTGTACAAAGAGTTATAATATTGGGGTTTAGGAGGGAAATTACTATTGCATGCCATGGGCTATGTTTAACAGGAAGACACCAACAGTATCACAGCAGGGGTAAATAATGGCAGGGGAGGACAATAGTTAAGGGGAGGTTTGGATTTTCTGTTTAGTGAGGGTGTGTTTATCAGTTATTTTTCTTTTGGGAACAATGAAAATGGTCTAAAATTGAGAGTGTTGATGGACTGTAGACTTTGGACATTATACATGTTGCCCAATGGATGGAGGTGGCTGAAGGATACACTGACAGAAGTAGAATGGCAAACTGTGGTGTGTACATATGATCAAATATTGTGCTGTTACAGAAAGGAATAAAGTCGTGAGGCACGCAACATGTAAATGAACCCATGGGATATTATGAGATGTAAAATAAGCCAGAAACAAAAGGGCAAATATTGCATGGGCTCATTTACAATACTTAGAGGAATACTGGGGCCTAGACTGTAAGCTCTGATAGCAGTCACATTTAGTCTTCAGCAGTAATTGTTATTTTTAGATTTTGAGAGGCTGTGCTATATATAGATAGATATAGATATAACCTGTTATTTCCCTAGAACATTGGGTACGTGTGTGACTCAGTAGGAGCTCTGCAGTTCCTAAGGTCAGCATTGCCACATATCACAACTGTTAAAAAAAACGAACAAGAAATCAGCCCTCAACTAGAGATAAGAACAAAGCCAATAGGGTCAGAACTCAGGTAAATAAGAATACAGGGTTAAGGAAGATATTGCCTGTATTTTAGAACTTCACCTACTATATGAGACCAAAGGAAGAGAGGTTTATTTTGTCTAGAACCTAAATTTTCGGTAGCACAACCTGTCTGGATAGATCAATTAAACAACCCAAACACAGGAAGCCCAGAATGGGAATGGGGGTTTGTAACTCTGCATAGCTTAATGTAATGCCTGGATACATCTCAAGAGTATGTTGAGCAGATAATTAAAAAGTATTGACAAAGTCCCTGGAGGTAAGGGAGATAAAATACAAAACTATTAAACTTTACCACCGGAGAAATCCCTGATACTGTTTCAAATATTAAGGACTCCCAAGTCAATAGGCCAAGAACTTGATCT
The DNA here is from genome assembly GCA_004026745.1 of Myrmecophaga tridactyla. Lineage (NCBI taxonomy): Eukaryota > Metazoa > Chordata > Mammalia > Pilosa > Myrmecophagidae > Myrmecophaga > Myrmecophaga tridactyla. Next base: position 17,879 of record PVIY010009769.1, on the reverse strand, counting down.
TGAGACTTGCTCTTGTCAAGCTTATTTAGGCAGAAGAGAAGCTTAGCCTACCTCTAATTACTTCCAGAGGACCTTTATTATTACTCATAGGTGGCCCCTCTTTCTCTAAGCCCAACTCTGCAAGTGAAATGATTACCCTCCCCACTACATAGGACATAACATCCAAGGGTGAAAGTCTCCCTGGCAACATGGGATATGACTTCCAGGGATGAGCCTGGCCCTAGCACTGTGGGATCAGAATTGTCTTCCTGACCAAAAGGGGGAAAAGAATTGTAACATAAGGTATCAATGGCTGAGAGAGTTCAAATATAGTCGAGAGGCTACTCTGGAGGCTACTCTTCTGCAAGCTTCAGCTAGATACTGCTACTATCATGGTTCATCAACCACCAACCAAACCATTCCTGTCATCCCTAAAGAACACCTAGGGCTTCATATGAGAGTCTATAAAGATTCCATGCACTATGATTACTTTCCAGAAACTTACAACTCCAGATGGGTTCCTAGGTGAAATGAGCCTTAAAACCCAGAGGGTTCGGCCTTTCCAGAACATCAACTAGTTCCACCACCCCCCCATCTCATACTGACAGCCCTTTCCAATGTGAAAAAGTTAGAATAGGCATAGCCCAAATACGCCTAAAGAGTGGGAGAAAGATCAAAGGAGATGGTGGAGTTATAACAGAGAAGATAGGATTTATTAAGTATGACTGCTGAATCATTATATTGATATTGTTTTAGTCTCCAGTGTCTTGGAGCAGCTAGTAGGAAAAACCTGAAATTGTGGAACTCTAGCCCCTATCCAATGTTGAAATCTATTCTATAGCTACCTGTTAAATGTACTTTGAAAATTATTGAAATCTGTTTCACAACCAATTGTTGTGGTGTGCTTTGAAATGTATTGCTTTTTTGTGTATATGTTATTTTTCACAATAAAAAGAATTATAAGCAAAATAAAGACAGGAAAAAAATTCCAGATAGGAAAAAAAATGCTGAGATGTCATCTTCACAGAACACAGAAACAGTCTACACAAGAATGGCCAACTTAATTCAATGGAGTATATTGCTGGTGGGAATGTGAAATGGTTCAGTACTTTGAAAAGTTCCTCATAAAGCTAAACATAGATTCACCATATAATCAAGCAATTCAACTTTAGGTATATAACCAAGAGAACTTAACATGTTCATCTAAAAACTTGTATACAAATGTCCAAAGCAGGATTATTCATGACAGCTTAAAAGTGGAAACAGTGCAACTGATGAATCAATTGATGAATTTTGAGTAAATAAAATAAGGTATATTCATGCAAAGTAATATTATTTGGGAATGAAGTATGGATGCAAGCAAGAACATGAATGAACCTTTAAAATATTATATGAAGTGACAGAAGCCAGATGCTTCTGTCACATACTACGTGATTGTATTTATATGATATGTCAGAATAAGCAAAAACATTCCGACAGAAAGTAGATCAGTGGTTGTCAGGAGCTGGGTAGAGAGCAGAATAGGGAGTGACTTCTAACATACATGGTGTTTTTGGTGGGAGGGGAGTGGGGGGGTAATGAAAGTACTTTAAAGTAAGGTATTAGTGATGATTTCACCACTATGAATATACTAAAATCTACTAAATTTAATGGTATGAATTATGTCCAAAAACAGCTGTTATAAAATACATCTAAAACAAATTAGGGACTATAGTTAACAGTAATAATATAACATTAACAGTGATTTTCTCTCATTACCTGTAAAAAAAAAAATGTACCATATAATGCTAAGTATCAAAAATATCTTATAAGGGGTATGCGGTTCTTCTTTTTGGAGCAATGAAAACGTTCTAAAATTGGTTGTGGTGATAAAAGCACAACTCTGATTATTCTGACAGCCACTGACTGTACACAGCGGATAGACTGTATGGTGTGTGAATAAAACGGCTAAATAAATAAATACAATTTATAGAATTATCATTAAACTTTTCAGATAGTGCACTTATGTATACTATTGCGTGGATTTTCCGTATACAATGCATAGACTTGCACTAAGATTTCTACATTCAAAAATCTATTTGCCTAAGAAAATGACAAGGGGTAAATTCCAGAAAGCTTGTTTGCATAATTCATAAATAGTATTCCTTTGAAAATGAAATTTACTATACCCCTACCTAATTGAAAGCAACATACTTACACCACCCATGTTGAATCTTTCCAGATCTAAGCATCAGGGCCTCTCTGGCACTTCCAGCCAAATCATAAATGGTGCCACTAAAACACTGGTTTTAGTTCTGGCCTCAAAGTAACAGCTAATAAAAAATGGGAATGAGAAATTGAAAAACAAACTGAACGCAGCTGCTGAACTAGAAGATTCACAACTCTGTTTAATGGCATCTCTTAATTTCTCTTCTCAGTAGGTACCATACAAGACAGATCTGCATGCCTGTTAACCAATCTATATTTTCTCCTGAATTAATTTTGCAGTGTTATTCCATCATGTACGTTTTATGGTATTTTTAACATTACCCAGGAGATGGCCACAGGTCTGGTTTTTTTTTTCTTGAATTTTGCCATTCAGAACATTACTATGACCCTGTCATGTAAAATTTTACCTCTCTTAAAAAAAAAAGAGAGTGAAATTTCTTTAGCTTCCTGAGTATAAGAGTGACACATATAGGGAAACTGGTTTGAAAAAGGTCAGATGTTAAAAGAATAAAATACACAATCAAACTATGTTAAGACTTATTAAAATGACCTCCTTAAGGGTTTTTTTTGGTAAATGTAAAGCTGTATTCCAGTAGCCATGTTTCTTGATGATGACTGTATAATGATATGGCTTTCGCAATGTGACTGTGTGATTGTGAAAACCTTGTGCCTCATGCTCCTTTTACGTATTTTATCGAAAGAGGTGTAAAACATATGGACTAAAAATAAATAAATATTAGGGGAAACAAATGTTAAAATAAATTTATTAAATTAAATGCTGGTGATCAGTGGGGGAGGGGAGGGGGTATGGTATGTATAAATTTTTTTCTTTTTATTACTTTTTTCTGGATTGATGCAAATGTTCTGAGAAGTGATCGTGGTGATGGATATACAACTATGTGATGATACTGTTAGTTATTGTTTATATACCAAGAATGGAATGATCATTTGGTGTGCTAGTTTGAAATGATATATGTACCCCAGAAAAGCCATGTTTTAACCCTAATCCCATTTTGTAAAGGCAGCTGTTTCTTCTCATTCCTATTCAGCATTGTATATTTGAAACTGTAATTAGATCATCTTCCTGGAGATGTGTTTTAATCAAGAGTGGTTGTAAGCTGGATTAAGTGGAGGTGTGTCTCCACCCATTTGGGTGGGTCTTGATTAGTTTTTGAAGTCCTACAAAAGAGGAAACATTTTGGAGAATGATGGAGATGCGGAGAGAGCAGAACGACATAACCATGAGAAGCAAAGGGTCTATCAGCCAGCAACCTTTGGAAATGAAGAAGGAAAACACCTCCCGGGAAGTTTCATGAAGGAAGACCAGGAGAGAAAGCTAGCAGATGATGTCATGTTCACTATGCACCCTTCCAGCCGAAAGAGAAATCCTGACTGTGTTCACCATGTGCCTTCTCACTTGAAAAAGAAACCCTGAACTTTATTGGCCTTCTTGAACCAAGATATCTTTCCCTGGATGCCTTTGATTAGACATTTTTATAGACTTGTTTTAATTGGGAAATTTTCTCGGCCTTAGAACTGTAAACTAGCAACTTATCAAATTCCCCTTTTTAAAAGCCATTCTGTTTCTGGTATATTGCATTCTGGCAGCTAGCAAACTAGAACATATGGTAAGTATGTTCACATTTGTATGTTTAAAAAGATTTTTTAATTAAAAAAAAAGTGTAGAACAGAAAACAATTCAGAGACAGAGAATTTTTTGTATTATAACATCACATTTCCTAATCACATTACTAAATTTGTAAAAAGGACAGCAAATGCATCATTTAAAATCCTAAAAATGTTTTTAGAATTGCAACGTAATTTAAGGGGAAAAATCACTACCACTGAGGTATCCATACATTTACAACTGGCGGTGCAGTAGCCTCCTGCCAAAATGTATAGTCATGTCAGACTTATGCTTTACATTATAATCCAAGATTGTTAGGGTAATACAAGAAATATAAACCAGAACCTAGACAAGCAAAATAAGTTGTCACCTAGTGATAGGAAATACCACCAAATTTTATTTACAGAGCTGGATAAGTTAGCAGCCATGGTGTGACTGTCACCAAGATCGCAGAGTGAGGAATGCTTTCTCAGAGCTCTGGAAAACAGATAAAGAGTTGGAGTATCTGGGAACGAACAAAAGCAAGAAAAGGGCAACTTTAAATTGTAAGGTTTAACAAATGAGTATTAACTGCTGAATCATGATATTGATATTTCTTTTAGTTGCCAGTGTCTTGAGGCAGCTAATATTAGAAACCTAAAATTTTGGAAATGTAACCCATACCAAATTCTGAAATCTGCTCTACAACGAATTGGTGTGCTGTGCTTTGAAATTAATTGCTTTTTTACGTATATGTTATTTTTCACAAAAAAGAAAATAAAAAATTGATTGTGATGATGAAAAAAAAAAAACTGGAAGGAAAACCTCATGTAGCTATTGCTGGCCCTTCCTCTACACCCTCCCCAACTGAGTGCAAATCTGGTCCATGATCCCAGTATGGGTCCTGGGTCCTATTTATGAAGGAAGCACAGTAACCCTTATGCATATACAAGACACATGAATGTCTGTAACAACCTGACTGGTGGAAGACTGAAGAACTTAACAAGGACATTCATTGCAAGCTTGCCATCCCAGAACTTTGTCCAACACCCAGAAACAGATTGCAGGGCATGAAATAGGTTGTGAGAAAGTAATTAAATTCCTTCCATTTGTGAAAAAGGATTACCAGTTTTTTTTACATGGGCAGGTACCGGGAATCGAACCCGGGTCCTCTGGCATTGCAGGCAAGCATTCCTGCCTGCTGAGCCACCGTGGCCCACCCGGATTACCAGTTTTAAGATACCCATTATAGCATCCAGGAACTGGAGGACACACTATTTTCTAGGAGAAAATGCTGTAACAGGGAAATTTCTAAGTCCAGAGGCCCAGGACAAAACATATGCTCAAAAAACCAGGAGGAACTATACTTTTGCCTTGAGCTATTCTTTAAGCCAATCTGCAAAGACATGGAAATGTTTTTTTATTTCTTTTTTTAATTTGATAGTTCATGATGTTCAAGTAAATCTCAGTCACAATAGTAGCTGGATAAAAGAATAAAGAACAGAAAATCAGTGCCTAAATTTCAGAGATAACATTTTAAAACATTAAAATTTTCAAATATGCAAGAAAATATTACAAAAGTCATGCAAAGAAACAGGATATCATGGCCCATGCAAAGGAACAAGATAAAGCATCAGAAATCATGCTTTTAGAAACTAGAACGAATGTACAACACTATTACAAGTTGTTAATAATAGAGTGGTTATGGAAAAAAATGAACCTATTACAAACTACAGACTATAGTTAACAGCAATAACGTTCTGTCATCAACAGTAACAAATGTACCACACCAATACTAGAGATCAATAATAGAGGGGTTAAGGGGCATGGGATGTTTTGGATTTTCATTTCTTCTTTTTTTTTTAAATGTCCTAAAATGGATTGTGGTGATTTAATGTGTGACTATGTGATGATATTGTGACTCACTGATTGTACTCCTTGGATGTATCTCAACAGAGGAAAGAGGAGGAGGAGGAGTAGAAGGAGATACCATCAATGAAGACCAGATTTTAGACATACAAAGACTTTAGATAACCATCTTACATATACTCAGAGAGCTAAAGGAAAACACAGATGAATGCACAACTAGGTGATGATACTTTGAGCCAGTGATTGTATAATTTGGGTGGTTTGTGTGGCTTATGAATATATCTCAATAAAATTGAAAAATAAAAAAATAAAAGGAGTAAAAAAAAGAAATAAAAGTCTCTGGTAAAGTTAAATACATGATATGGGGAATTATAAATGCCAGTACTATTGTAATGTATCTTTTATATGTAACTCCACTTTTTACCTTTACAGGATCTAAGATGCAAATGCATTAAAAGTAATGAAAAAATCTATAGTTGTGGATTCACAATATTTAAAGACCCAATTCGTGACAAGAAAAGCAAAAATGTGGTGGGGGGGAATAGAGAAGTACAAGAACAGTCTGTCTATGCTAATGAATTGAAGTTGGTATCAAATCAAACATGATTGTTATAGATTTTGGATGTTAAGTTTAAGTCCCATGGTAACCACAAAGAAAATTTATGAAAAACAGACACAGAAGGAAATGAGAAAGGAATAAAAATTGTTCAACCCAAAAGATGAAATAAATATAAAAGTAGGCAGTAATGGAAGAACTGAAGGACCAAAATTATGTAAGACTAACAAAAACCAAATAGCAATATACTAGAAGAAAATCCTGCATAATCATTAGTTCCTTTAAATGAAATGGATTAAACTTTCCATTCAAAAGTCAGAGAATGGGGGCAGCTGCCGTGGCTCAGCAGGCAGAGCTCCGACCTGCCGTGCTGGAGGTCTGGAGTTCGATCCCTGGTGCCTCCTGCCCATATGCAAATTTAAAAAAAAAAAAAAAAAGTCAGAGAATGGTAAAATGGATTAAAAAGCAAGACCCTACTATATGTTACCTATAAAAGACTCATCTTAAAATTTAAAAACAGTGACCTGAAAGTGAAGGAATGGAAACATATATACCATGCATTTAATGACCAAAAGAGAGGTGGGTACCTATACTAATATCAGATAAAACTGAAGTAAAAAAACTGTTGCAAAGGTTAAGGAATATATAGTGACCTATATATTGATAAATGGTCAACTCAATAAGATAACATAACAATCATCAATCTATATGTACCTAAAGGCAGAATTCCAAATACTGACAAATCTGAGAGACAAAATAAACAGTTCTACACTAACAGCAGCAGATACTGACTGCTGGGAAGATGGAGGAATAGGATGGGATGGGTTCACCCCTGTTCTATGGATCAACTGGAGTAATGACAGAAAACAACCAGAACAGCAGTTTCAGTGTGTGCATGCCCTAACAGGGTTTTCTACAATACACAGGGAGGTCCTGGACAAAAAAGCTGAGGAACTGGGACGCAGGGAACAGGCCAAGTGGGCTCCATCAGGATTCTACCAGGAACAAGAGGCCACACCCAGGAAAGTGCCTGTGACTGCAGCTAGTTTCAGATATCAGCGCCCTCAGCTCTGCAGCTGGGAGCTCCTTTGGGGGACCCAGAAGACAGCAAACTTGCTTTCACTGCACACAGAGACCATCCAACTAGTACACAGAGCCTACCACTACCCTTTCCATACTAAGGCCTGAAGCCCTGAGGAGTTCACAGATGGAGAGGCAGGGATGAGGAAGCAAGCCAAGCCATGCCCCATGCCACCATGCCCCGTACCCCAGCGCCCCCATGCCCCTGCACCCTGCAACCCTGCGCAGGCAGCTGATATACCTAGTCCCATCGCATGAGGTCATTCCAAGTAGGAGCCTGGTAGCTACCAGGGCCCAGAAGCAGAATTGCAGCTGAGGTGAACACTGCCCAACACCCAGCCCGAGGGTTGGCAGCTTTCTGTATATACCAGGAGCAGCGGATCTGCTGGAATTGCACCAGGTCTCCATCCAGCTCAGCTGGCTGGGGCAATCGGGGAAAAGTAGAATTGAGAGGAAAAGGAGGATCAAGTAGAGGATCTTCTCTACTGAGAAGAAACGGAAAGTGCAGTCTGGCAAACTATCTGTCTAGCTTTAAACAGATCCTCAAGTAGAGCTACATCACTTGTATGAGCCAGCCCTTCCTTGGTTTGGCAACAAATTTCTGACAAACCAAGTGAAAAAGGAGACCTTCAATGCAAACCAGAGCTAATACAAAACTTTAGACAACTGAGGGAAATCAACTTTCAAAATAACCCTATCAAGATAATCAAATGCCTCAAAGCCAAAAGGAAATCACAAAGCCTATGAAGATGAAGGCATATATGGCCCAGCCAAATGACCAAATTAAAATACCATGGAGACACAAAATTTAGAAGAGGTAATCAAAGATGTTTGTACAAATCTCCTAAATAAATTCAGTGGATTGGATAATGATTTAAAAGATATCAAGAAGATATTAGAAATGTATAAAGAAGAATTTGAAAGAATAAGTAGAAAAAATAGCAGAATATTATAGAAATTTAAGATACTATAGACCAAATTAAAAATCTGGAAAATTTTTTTTAATTTTTAAAAATTTTTTTAAAAAATGGAAACTGCTCTGAGAAATGATCATAGTAATGAATATTCAACTATGTGATGACATTGTGAGCCACTGATTGCACACCAAGCATGGAATGTTCATACATTAAGAATGTTTGTGTTGTATGTTGATTGATGCACGGGTGGTTCAGTGGTAGAATGCTCTCCTTCCATACGGGAGACCTAGGTTCAATTCCTGGACCATGCAGCCCACCCCACCCCACCCCCAAAAATAAATAAATCTACTAGAGACATAACAGTAGATTTGAAGAAGGAGAAGAAAGAATAAGTGAATTAAATGACAAGACAAATGAATCCAAATGCACAAAAGAAGAATGAGAAAAAAGATGGAAAAACTGGAATTGGATTTCAGGGAAATGATGTACAAAATGAAGTGCACAAACAGAATCATCGGGATCTAGAAGGAGAAGAAAGGAGTAAAGGACCAGGAAGATTAGTTGAGGATATAATATGGAAAACTTCCCAACTCTGATAAAAGACATAAATATGCAAATCAAAGAAGACAAACGGCCCCAAATAGAATAAGTTCAAATAAGACTACTCCAAGACATATACTAATCAGTCTGTCAAATGTTGAAGAGAAGCAGAAAGTCCTGAAAGAAGCAAGAGAAAAGCAACTCACCACCATACAAGGGGAAACACATAAGACTGAACATGACTGAGCTCAGACTATTTAACAGGCACCATGGAGTTGAGAAGGCAGGGATATGATAAATTTAAGATCCTGAAAGGGAAAAATGTTCAATCAAGAATTTTTTATCCAGCTAAGCTGTCCTTCAAAAGTGAGGAAGAGATTTAAATTTTTACAAGCAAACCAAGGCTGAAAGAATTTGTCAACAACAGACCTAAGCTACAAGAAATACTAAAGGGAGTTTTGTCAGCTAAAAAAAAAAAAGACAGGAGAGGGAGGTCTGAGGAAGGCAAAGAATTGAGGAGTACCAATAAGATAACTTAAAGGATAAAAAGTGAAAGAGGGAAAAGAATACACAGATCCGACAAATAAAAATCAAAGGATAAGATGGTAGATTTTAAGAAATGTCTTTACATTAATAGCTTTGAATGTTAACAGACGAAACTCACAAATTTAAAGATACAGATTGGCAGAATGGATTAAGAAATATGATCCAGCTATATGCTGCTTACAAAAAGACTAATCTTACTTCCAAAGACACAAACAGACTGAAAGTGAAAGGATGGAAAAAGATATTCCATGTAAGCTGCACCCAAATGAAGAGAAAAATAGCTATACAAATATCAGACGAAATAGGCTTTACTTTTTTTTTTTTTTTTTTACATGGGCAGGTACCGGGAATCAAACCCGGGTCCTCTGGCATGGCAGGCAAGCATTCTTGCCTGCTGAGCCACCATGGCCCACCCACGAAATAGACTTTAAATGTAAAGCTGTCATAAGAGTCAAGAAAGGATATAAGGCAAACATTGGAGAAACTAAAGGGAGCAACAGATGTTTCTACATAATAGTGGGAGACTTCAATACACCACTTTCCTCTCTAGATGGAATAGCCAGACAGAGGATCAATAAGGATACAGAGAATATAAACAGTTTGATAAAAGAATTATGCCTAACGGACATATATAAATCATTACACCCCAAAACACCAGGATATAGATTCTTCTCAAGTGTGCTTGGAATGTTCTCCAGGATGGATCATATGCTGGGGCAAAACACATGTCTTTATAAATTCAAAAAGATTGAAATTATTCAAAGTACTATCTCTGTCCACAAAAGAATGAAGTTGGAAATCAATAACCAATAAAGAACCAGAACTTTCACAAAGATATAAAGGCTAAATAACACACTCTTAAACAATCAGTGGGTCAAAAAAGAAACTGCTAGACAAATTGGTAAGTACCTAGAGAAGGATCTAGAACTTGTGGGATGTGGCAAACACCTTATGGGATGTGAACTTATGGGATGTGGCAAGGGGCAGTGCTGAGAGGGAAATTTATTGCCCTAAATGCCTATATTAAAAAAAAAAAAGAGCAAAAATCAAGGAATTAACTGCTTACCTGGAGGAACTAGAAAAGAACCACAAACTAATCCAAAAGCAAATAGAAGAGAAACAAAGTTTAAAGCAGAAATAAATGAACTGGAGAATAAGATAACAATAGAAAGAATCAATAAAGCAAAAAGTTGGTTCTTTGAGAAAATCAATAAAATCGAAGGACCCTTAGCTAGGCTGGCGAAGAAAAGTAGACAGAGGATGCAAATAAGCAAAATCAGTTGGCACATTTAAAAATATTCTAAGAAAGGGTCAGTAAGTTTTACTGGATGGCAAAGGAGTCCATGGCATAAGAAACACCAGGATTACAAAGAAACAAATTATGTTGAAATAGTTATCAAAATATTTTTAAAAACAAATTTATGATACAGCAAAGTATATGTTTTTTATTAAGGCAATAAATAAGATGTGGCAGCAGGCATAATTTAAAAAACAAGAGAGAGAAATGAGATGGAGTTGTTATCATGTATCCTGAAGAAAAACAAAACATTGTAAAAGGATACTATAAACAACTATAGGCTAAAAAGCTAGACAATTTATATGCTGGTGATGTGCACCTGTGAGGCTATGCCTGGGGACGTAAGACAGGTGGGGATGATGAAGCAGACCCACTGGACATCTTGGATCTGCCAGAAGGCGAGAGCATGGCAAATCCGGAAGAGCTGGATGATAAAGAGGCCCTGTGAGGGAGTGAGGGCAGTGCGGCCCAGCAGCACGGTAGGGGCATGAGTAAGATGTGCAGATACAAGAGCTGCCATGAGACCACGAGCCAAGTGGCCTAGCAGCGTAAGCTGTGGATGTGCAAGAAGCACCACAAGAAGATGTACAAAGACAAGTAGGAGAAGAAGAAGAGCAATCAGGCCCTGAGCAACAGCACAGCAGGTGTTGGGGGCGGGACCAAGCTGGAGGAAAGTGCAAATAGCATCCTCACTATTGTTAAGCAAAGAACAGGACCTGTTGGTGATAGTCCTGCAAGAACTACTCTTTTAGAACAAGTGTTAAACTGAAAAAGGCTGTCCTTGCTAAGAAGTCCTGAAGTAGCACAATTTTTACAGAGATAGCAACAACTATTAAACCAACAAGTTTTGGAGCAAAGATAGCAGCAGCTTCCAGGAGCACGAGTGTGAGGGAGCTCGTCGAGAACATCTCTGTTTTTTAACTTACAGTAACAGATGGCCACGTTTTAATACTAATGACAAATGAGAAATGTGCTGTAAAACACAAGGATTAAGTACTTAAGTGAAGGCATCATCTAAAGCTAATTTATCTACTTCATTATCCATTAGTTTTTACCTATTTTAAAGCAGACACTTTTTTATGTTGCATTTGTGAACAGTACAACTATCTCAGTTATCCCACCAATGCCAGGACAAAATTGTTTTTCTTACACTCTTCCTTTGCAAAAAGACCCCTGGAAAATCCTAAGAAGTCTATGATAAAGCTTTTTGAGATAATAAATTTAGCAAAGTGACGGGATGCAAGATTAATGAGCAAAAATCAGTAATGTTTCTACACCTAAGCAATGACCTAACCAAGTAGACAACCAAGTAAAAAATTCAATTCAAAATAGCAACTGAAAAATTAAATATCTATGAAAAAATGTAACAGGTATAAAGGACCTGTATACACAGAAAACTATAAAATATTGCTAAAAGAAATCAAAGAGCTAAACAGAACATTCCCTGCTCATGGACAGGAAGGGTAAACGTAGTTAAGATGTCAATTCTACCTAAATTGATCTACAGATTCAACACAATACCAATCAAAATCCCAACAACCTACTTTAAAGAGTTGGAAAAGCCAGTTACCAAATTCAATAAGAAGGGAAAGAGACATCAAATAGCTAAAAATTTCCTAAAAAGGAAGAACAAAACGGGGACAAACACCTTCTGATTTTAAAGCTCATAACAAAGCCACAGTGGTCAAAACAGCATGGTACTAGCACAAAGATAAAAATACTGACCAATGGAATCAAGTCAAAAGTACAGAGATAGACCACCCAAATCTATGGTCAATTTGATCTTGAAAAAGTTCCCAAATCAGTTATGGGAACATGGCGAAATAGTATAGGTTGAGTTCACCCCTGTTCCAAGGAACAGCTAGAGAAAGGACAGGAGGGTGACAGAGATGGTGATTCCAGGGTGTAAGTGACCTGGGAAAGTCTTCTGCACCACACTGGGCAGTCCTGGTTGCAAAAGCTAAGGAACCAAGAAGCAGAGAACTGGAGACTGTCTGGCTGGTGAAAACAGCCTAATGCAGAAGCCCAGAGACCTCAGGAGTACCCAAATTGGGAGACAGGGACTAGGAAGTAAGCCAAGCCGTGGTCCTTGAACACACTACCCTCACCGGTGCAGCCCCACGACTTGCAACTCACCTGACACCCCACACACCTGAACCCCATCACCCACCAACCTGCACCCCATGCATCAAGTGTCCCTGCCCCGCCAACCCGACACACATACTTGCCTCACACCCCTACTCCAAGCATGCACACACCTACCCAAGCCCAGCCCACCTCTCCTGCAAAACTGCACTCTTGATATGCCCCTCCTGAGCCCTACCTCCCCACCCCTGACCCTGCAGGCAGTCGCCAGCACATAAAGGCTGAGGGCACTGACCTCCAAACCCAGGCTACACCCACCCCCAGTCCACACAGTCATGCAACTCCACCCCAACCCCGAGCTCTGCGCATGTGTACATCGATTTATGGCCCTCCCAGATCTGAGCATGCTGATGGACCCCAGCAACGGCTCTACTTCTGTACAAGCGCTGACCTGCATAGCTGGACTGCATCTGACCCCAGCCCACATAGATGCAATGCCAACACGCTGACCTGAGCTCTGCCTGTGTACACTAATGGCCACGTGCCGTAGACTAACACACACCAGGGCCCTGACCCCAGACTTGTGCACCTGCACAACCACATCCTCCCCACCGTTGGGCAACCACACTCACAGGCACCAGCATAGCACTGCCAACCTGAGCCTATACCTGTGCTGCAATACTTCAAAGCACAGTTATGCCCCACTCCAAGTCCTCCATCGTGCTCCACATCCATCACACAAATACAATGCTTTAAACTACTGAAGGAAATCAACTTCCAAAGTAAATTAATCAAGATATTTACATGCTGCAAAGACAGCAGCAGATCACTAAGCATATCAAGATGCAGGCAGTCCAGCCTAAGAACCAAATTAAAACACCAGAGGAGACACAGATGTTAGAACAACTAATCAAAGATGTTCGTATAACTCTACTAAATAACAAAAATGGGATGGCTAATGACATAAGGAGATGAAGAAAATACTACAACAGCATAAAGAGGAATTCGAAAAAATAAATAGAAAAGTAACATATCACAGAGATTAAAGGTGCTATAGACTAAATAAAAAACAAACTAAAAAGATACACAACAGCAAATTTGAAGAGGCAAAGAAAGAATAAGCTAACTAGAGAACAGGACAAATGATTTCAAACACTCAAAACAGAAAATCGCAAAAAAGATGGAAAAATTTGAATTAGATCTCAGGGAAATGATGGACAAAACAAAGTACACATGGGGACAACCAAATCAATATGCTGAGCCCTCAATCTTGGGGTTTACCCCCTATGAAATTTTCGTAAGTTTCATATGAAACTTAACCCTGAAAAGATAGGCTAAGCCTACTTAAAATTAGGCTGAAGAATAACTCCCAGAGAACCTCTTTTGTTGCTCAGATGTGGCCTCTCTCTCAGACGACACGCCAAGCAAACTCAATGCCCTCTCCCTCTACATGGGACACAACTCCCAGGTCTGTAAACCTCCCTGGCAATGTGGAACAGAAATCCTAGGATGAGCTGGGACGTGGCATCAGGGGATTTGACCAAAAGGGGGAAAAGAGAAATGAGACAAAATAATATGTCAGTAGCCGAGCAATTTCAGAGATGACAGGTTATCCTGGAGGTTATTCTTATGCATTATACAGATATCTCCTTTTTAATTTATGGTGTATTAGAAAGGTTAAAGGGAAGTGCCTGAAACTGTAGACCTGTTTCCCCGTAGCCACATTTCTTGAAGACGACTATATAATGATATAGCTTTGCGGTGTCACTGTGTGTGTGAAAACCTTGGGTCTGACGCTCCTTTTATCTAAAATATGGACAAATGAGTAAAAAATATGGATAAGAAATAAACAAATAATAGGGAGAACACAGGTTAAAATAGATGGAGTAGATTGAAATACTAGTGGTCAATGAGAGGGAAGGGTAAGAGGTATGATCCCAGAGTTTGTCACAGGCTACCATATCATCATCTCTGATTTTTCATGTGTGCTTTGCTGAACCATTTATGTATGGGTTACGCACATTGTGACATTTCACCCTCTTCTAATTGACCATGTACTTGCAAAGAATAAGGGAATTCTCTTATATAGACAAACATCGTACTGTAGTTTAGATGTATGATGTATGAGCCTTTTCTTTTTTCGTTCTTATTTCTTTTGCTGGAGAGATGCAAATGTTCAAAAAAATGATCATGGTGATGAATCCACAACTACGTAATGATATTGTGAGCCACTGATTGTAACCATGTCAAAAATGTTTGTATGTCAAAAATGTTCATATGTTCGTTTGCTGTTTATAATAAAAATATTTTTAAAAAATATTTATTCCTTCTATTCTCTAAAGTTCTGGAGCAGCTAGAAGGAAAAATCAGAGATGATGATATGGTAGCCTATGACAAACTCTGGGATCTGTCCTGTAACTGCTTGTTGAAGAGTGCTTTGAAAACTATTGCTTTTTTCCTTCTTTGCTTTGTATATATGTTACACTATACAAACAAAAAAAAAAGTTTTAAAAAGTTCTAAACTACAGTATGATGTTTGTCTATATAAGAGAATTCCCTTATTCTTTGCAAGTACATGGTCAATTAGAATAGGGTGAAATGTCACAATGCGTGTAACCCATACATAAACGGTTCAGCAAAGCACACACACACACACATAAACCCATGCTAGTAATACTTATATAAAGAGAATAGGGAAAATGTGAACAACTGTTTAACCTACATGGTGGTACACATGGGTGGATGGGTGCTCATTGGACTACCTTTGTTTCCTTGTTATTTTTTATTTTTAATTTTTTTTTTTTACCTTTTGAACCTATTTTTCTTTGCGGTTATGTGACTATTTCTGAACCTGTTTTCTTTCAGTTGGGGAATAAATGAAAATGAATAAAGCTATAACACCTTTCCTTATCATAAAAGAGCACTACCAAAAAACATGGATGAATAAGATTTAATCTCAAAGAAATTGTCATTCACATACATCTATTTTGGCTTGAAATATTGAGGTTCTTGGCTTAATTATAATACAGAAATTAATGCAAATCGACAGCACTATTTCCCTACTGCTGCTATTTAATCAACAATTTATTATCAATGAACTAGTATTTTAGAAGGATTCTAAATTTATAAATTTTTTCATCCAATAATCACTTACTGAGGACTGTTTACTTACCTGATATACACTGACAGACAAAGAAAAGTTAAAACCTAAGCTTCAGATTCACGAGGGGCCAAGATGGCAGCTTAGCAATGTGCACGTTTTAGTTCGTCCTCCAGAACAACTACTAAATAACCAGAAACAGTGCAGAACAGCTCCCGGAGCCACGTCAGTGACCAGACACACAGCATACCCCAGTCTGGACCAGCTGGACTGGCTACAAGCATCCCCAAAACCGTGAGCTCCCCAAGCCGCGGCGGCTGGCACCCGGCGCCCCTCCCCCACAGGCAGCTTCCCAGAGGGAAAGGAAAGAGACGCTAAACCTGTTCAAGGGGGAGTTCGCTCATGGAAAAAGAGGAAAGGGGAGGAAACAGAGGCTTTAGTGGCTGCGTTTCTACGGAGACTTGGCAGCCTATGGATTCAAAGGCGGGACTTCTCGGGCTGCAACTGCCCCAGCATAGGCAGAAACGGGCTGCTTTCAGGGCTGTCATCCACCAGTGCCTTCCCCAGGGGAGGGGTGAAGCCCAACTCAGGTGGAATTCCTCTCTCAAGGAATTCAGACCCCAGGGCTTGGCAATTTGAAGCCATTAAAACCAGCCTACAACCTCTCCTTGATCTCCACCACGCCCCCAGCAGGGAGAGCCTTCCAAAGTTAAAAGCGCCGCAACATCTTTTGTTGGTGTGACCGGCAGGCAGACGCGCCACATACTGGGCAAGATAAGAAAAATAGAGTCCAGAGACTTCACAGGAAAGTCTTTTAACCTGCTGGGTCTTACCCTCAGAGAAAACTGATGCAAGTGACTCCTTCCCCCTGACAGGAGGCCAGTTTAGTCTGGGAAAACCTGGCTGGAGTCTATAATACCTACGCAGACCCTCCTAAGGGTGGGAAGGGAAAAGGCACCATACAAGCAGGGCAAGAAACAAGAAAACAAGAACTGAAAAATTATCCTCTGTTAAACAAAACCTAAGCCAGAGGTCCGGAAAAAGCTGAACTGAAGGTCAAAGAACAGATAGACAACAAATTCATCCAGCAAGAAAACCCTAGGTAAGAGAAGTGAAAGCAGTCTCCAGAATAAACTAATTAAGGTAATTAAATGTCTAGATGCCAGCAAAAAATAACAAATCACACCAGGAAAATTGAAGATATGGCCCAGTCAAAGGAACAAACCAACAATTCAAATGACATACAGGAGCTGAAACAATTCAAAATATACGAAGACATGGAAAACCTCATCAAAAACCAAATCAATGAATTGAGGGAGGATATGAAGAAGGCAAGGAATGAACAAAAAGAAGAAATGGAAAGTCTGAAAAAACAAATCACAGAACTTCTGGGGATGAAAGGTACAGTAAGAGAGATGAAAAAAACAATGGAAACCTACAATGGTAGATTTCAAGAGACAGAGGTTAGGATTAGTGAACTGGAGGACGGAACATCTGAAATCCGACAAGATACAGAAACTATAGGGAAAAAAATGGAAAAATATGAGCAGGGACTCAGGGAATTGAAAGACAATATGAAGCGCACAAATATACGTGTCGTGGGTGTCCCGGAAGGAGAAGAAAAGGGAAAAGGAGGAGAAAAACTATGGAAGACATTATCACTGAAAATTTCCCAACCCTTATGAAAGACCTAAAATTACAGATCCAAGAAGTACAGATAGCCCAAAGAGAATAGATCCAAATAGACGTTCTCTAAGACACTTACTAGTCAGAATGTCAGAGGTCAAAGAGAAAGAGAGGATCTTGAAAGCAGCAAGAGAAAAGCAATCCATCACATACAAAAGAAGCCCAATAAGACTATGCGCAGATCTCAGCAGAAACCATGGAGGCGAGAAGACAAAATTGTCCTTCAAAAATGAGGGAGAAATTAAAACATTTTCAGACAAAAAATCACTGAGAGAATTTGTGACCAAGAGACCAGCTCTGCAAGAAATACTAAAGGGAACACTAGAGACAGATACAAAGACAGAAGAGAGAGGTGTGGAG
Organism: Myrmecophaga tridactyla; assembly: GCA_004026745.1. Lineage (NCBI taxonomy): Eukaryota > Metazoa > Chordata > Mammalia > Pilosa > Myrmecophagidae > Myrmecophaga > Myrmecophaga tridactyla. The sequence goes on along the minus strand of PVIY010009769.1, from coordinate 50 downwards.
AAGAGTGTAGAAAGGAAGACTATGAGTAAAGGTAAAAAGAAGGAAAATTA